>JARQZK010002332.1:0-135924 GCA_030704885.1 Cynegetis impunctata | reverse complement strand
CGGGGAAAGGGTTCACTAATAGTAATAGAAAGTAATGGTTTCTTATTTTCTCGGCTATTTTCCTTTAACCGCCGACATTTCAATGTAAATACTTCAGGTGTGTTTTCACACGCGTTTCACTTCGCGGCGACTATTTTCCGTTCGAATCGCATCTCGACCTGCTTTTTACCCAATACAAGATGCACTTCGCGATATGGCAAACCTTGCTATATATAATTCTCACTGCGCTTATTTTCTCTTTAAGTGGAAAATACGATCTTATTGATATAGCTCTGTTGCTTACGTTTTTTTTGTGATTATAACTGAAAACCTCGGAAAAACATCATGACATTTTCACGTGGCGGTGACCTCCGATACACTCTGCCTGATAATATTTATATTTCACGCTTAGAGATCGCGACAGATTCGTGAATATGTTTTCAAGGTCGGCCGAAATTCGCCAAAATCATTAAAATGATTTAATTGCCGTTCAAATCGATTATTTTTTTTTCATTGATCTATTTTTTTCTTTGCAGCTGATCTCGACAAATCATAAGTTTTTTTTTTTGGCAAAGCTTTGTGTGTATGATAGTATTTTTATATTCGTTCGATATAATTTTGAAGTGAAAAAAAAACACTTAGATAATCAATTGAAGCATTTTCTAGAATAAAATAACAAAATATATACCGGAGTCGAATATGTACTCTTTTCTACAAACGTCAAAAAATGACGACTTTTTCAACCTCAGTTCTCAATGTTGAAGTTTGATTTCACAGACGTCCTTTTGTTTTCACTTTATTGTCCGGCCGTGAGCGTACAAAAAAAGTGCACTTTTTTGTACTCTCACGGCAATATCAAAAACGTCGGGCGGCGTAAAGTTGGGTTCCGAATCCGACATAATGTAATCTGTAAGAAAAATTTTATATATTTTAATACAACAAGTCATTTCTTAATTCTCGGGTACTTACCAAAAACGCACAGACGTTTGCTCTTTTCCGTTCCGTGTTTTTGGGCGTATTCCTAATCGCATTTTCGTCAATTTCTCGTTCTATGATATCCCCAAATGGATTCATGACGTATATGAAACTTCTCACGAACCTTCTCTCGAACTCGACGTTTCTTCTGAAACAATTTCATTATGACGAGGAATTCCCACTGTAACTTTTTGAAAGTATATTTGATAATGCAGGACCTACCTACTGTATTGTTAGAAAATTGTATGAGTGAAATATTCACAAAAATTTTTCTCGTTACGGAGGTGGATGTTATTATTTATTTATTTACTATGGGGTTACGCTGCACCGCGACCTTGATGTCTATTATGCCCCTCATCAAAGCTAGTCTCACTACTTCGCCATCTACAGCTCGACTTGTAGTTCCAGAGTACTAGTGAACTTAAATATCTGGGAAGGTTCCAAGGAGGTTATGTCCTCACTCCTACAAGTTTCTTTTCCAAAGTATCCATTCCCTTGGCTCTTAATGGCTAGGCATTCTGTAACCAGGTGAACATGAGTTTCCTTCTCCTCTCCAAAGAATCTACACTCGCCAGTTTCTGATAAACCTATTCTCATCCGATGCTTCCTGAGGCGACTGTATCCTGTGAAGGGGCCAGTGAGGAGGTGTCATTTTCTCTTACTGAGATCCAGATAACCTTTGGATCTTGAAGTGTTAAAGTTCCGAAGGAAATTTTTGGATTGATCCATCCCTGGATGATTCCACCAGAGTGTTCCTCTTTCGGTTTCCTCCTTCTCCCGAAACTTTTCTCATAGGTGCATTTTTCTATAGCACAGAAAGAATCTGGGCTGGTAAATGTCGTTCGTGCTCCTTTTCTACCAAGTATATTAGCCTCTTCGTTTTCTTCGATTCCCGAGTGACTTGGAACCGAGACTGGGAAGGTGGATGTTACACGTCAAGTCATGGACACTCTCAATTAATTTTTTTTAAAATCGTGAGTGATATTCGCGAAATCGCTCTGGGAAAGGCCGCCTTAATTGCTTCACGTCAGCTCGAACTTGATTTCGATCTATTTTCGGAATACGAGCATCGAAGAGCCTCGGGAAATGGTAATATCTCAAATTGTACTCGACGTTTTAATGTCTAGAGTGAAATGGATCGACGCTGCTTTAGAGAACGCGTATTCGTCGGTAGCCGGCGATCGCCGAAAAAGATGCTACGTTTGTGTCAATTCGCAACTGGAATAACAGAGACTTAATCAGTGTCGGAAAAGCGGTTTTTGGATTTCGTCAGGTACCTATCGGGATAATTGTGAGATTGTTCCTCATTATTTAGATTCGTAACGAACTACAACAAGCTCATCTTGATCTGAGAGAAAACAGAACATCTCTGCATTATAATGGCGACGGTAAAGGAAAAGAGTTAGAAATATATACATACAAATGGCGGCGATGAGAAAAAAAATTATTCCTCCAAAACACACCTTATCAATCCAACAAATGTTCAACTCAATTTGGAGGGGATTGGTTTTTTCAGTTCTAAGGACCTCCAAAAAGTGCTTAATTTCGAATAAGTTGTAAATAATGAATTTCCACATCTTTTGCTACCGGTAGAAACACTTCTGCTCCTGTATATATATCCGCCACTCCCTTGCTCTTATAGAGCAAGATCCCAGAGCCGCCAGATGTTACTCATTTTCTCATCAATAATATCTATGGGATGAAGTAATGTTCTTATGTACTTTGAGTGTATGGATACCTGCTATCTTGTGCCGACGGCCAATTTCCAAGAAGCAGGTGCTAAATATGGAAAAAACTCAACTCACTTTTCTTATTTTCTCAGTCTTGATTTTTATATATGATACTCAGGAAACTATTTCAATACCTTATGGAAGCAGCCAGACCGATCGTATGGGCCAAACATCCCGCCAGACACAAATAAAGTGTCCCTATGAGTATGACAGTATGAGCGAAATGTCATGATTAGTTTAGTTAAGTGCGATAATGATTATCTATGCATACGCGTCGATTTCCTTTCTATATTTTTCGTAATCCCATACTGTTATTTTGATTTAACGGTATTCAGATGACAATTGAAAAGTCAGTGTTAACGGCCGCCGGCCGTTATAAATTCATGCCGTTAAGAAATCACTTGTTCAAATATTTATTTCAAAACATCATTCTGCTTACAATAACAACATTGATATCTTGGTCCACAGCGAGTTAGGAGAATAAACCTCTGATTTTCATTTTGCATAGGCTAATAATGCATCTTCATTAACCACCTTTACATACTTGCTTTTACGCCACATTTCAAAATTTTCATATTCTTTTTGATATCGCTCTTGAGTTATTTTCGGCAGTTAATCAACACTCGCTGCACTGCACATGATTCTCCCAATATTTCTTAAGGAATTCGATTTTGTTCCTCAATTTCATCAATTTCATCCATGGTCGTCGTTAAAGCGAACTTGAGAACACAAAAAACTGACGTTGTTTATAAAACTGTCAAACTGTTCCATGACAACAGAGTGCACGACGTAGGGATTTTTCTTTAGAATTGCGAGGTACGGGGTTTTTTCTTTCTTCGGAATCAAAATATAATCTTTCAACGGGATTACGAAAAATTTTTAACGACACACGGCCGATACGCAAATAACGGATTCGGTTAGTTATATCCAACCTCATCCGTTATTTGCTACATATCGGCCTTGTTACGTTAATAACTATACTGTCATGACATTTCGCTCATACTGTCATACTCATAGGGACACTTCATTTGTGTTTGGCCCATACCATTGATTGACCTGATTGGGTGTGACATGGCAGCCACTGAGATGTCGTTTCCATGCTGATGGGAGTCTGTGACTGTCATCTCTGGTGTTCAAACAATTCGGACGTTTTTCTATTTCTACAGCTTCACGTCCAAATTGTTTGAACACCAGAGATGACAGTCACAGACTCCCATCAGCATGGAAACCACTTCTCAGTGGTCGCCATGTCACACCCAATCAGAATGCATCCCGCACTGATGAGCGTGAATACCCCATTGACGTCAATACTACGTCAATAACAAGTACCCGCCCCCTCCCCTATAAATACGGCCACGCGACGATCGGCCCGTCAGTTGACTCTGAAGAGTAGGCAGGTTGAGACTTCAGAGTTGACAGGAAGCAGTACGGTTGGTGGAGTAGGCAGGTTGAGACCACGCAATCGTACTGTTTCCGATTCTTCCTAATTCGATTCGTGGGATAGGCAGATTGAGGCCACGTATCTGAATTATTTCCCTTCTAGTTCTCCTGAAGATGTCTTCGCAAAAGGAGCCGAAACGTCGAGATTTTTCAAATCTTTTACGCGGTTCATTCCGAGAACCAAGTTTTTCAAATACTTCCGACCGCGGAAATCTTTCTGAACATATATATATATATTTATATATATATATATATATATATATATATATATATATATATATATATATATATATATATATATATATATATATATATATATATATAGATATCAATAAAATTTTCTAAATCGTGGCCCAGGAAGTCTAAAACGGATATAAAAACCACTCCCGCACCTCGCATACAGTGCAATACTCCATTATTCTCACTACTGAGAAGTACTGAAGTGAAGTAAAACAGATTTCCTATCAGAATTATTCTGAAGTGGCATTAATTTCCTCCAGATGGCGTACGTTTCTCGAATGCAAAATTTTTGATGTTTAGTTTCAGGCTGAGAATGAATAATTCATTACTTGTTTTGCACTTCTTGATGAATCTGGAATAAATCATAAAATATGTGATAGTGAACGTAGCATTTCTCTAATCCGCAATGAAATGTGTATACCGGTATTAATAGTGCGGCATCGTAAATACTTCGCAGAAACGGCACAAGGAACTCGTATAATATGTTTTATGGCTTATGGAACAAAGCAACTATGTCTGATTGTTTCCTTATTTTCTTGACCGTATTTTACATGGGTGTGAATGTAGGATGTGAATGTCCTTTCTCAATCCTTCAGGTATAATATGGTTGATGTCTTAAGACCCGAATAGTTTTCCTATACTTACACTTTATATGCACTAGGAAGTTAAATTTTTAGTCTGAAGTCTCTAACTCATTGATAATTTTATTTCGACTTTATTATCGATGAGTTCCAAAACTTGGTCTCTTGACTATTTGCGACGAAATGATTCTTATTAAAATAAATTTTTGTCTATTGCATACATCGATGTCATATCATTTGATCGTTTGAAGTTTTATGGAATACCATGCCATCTCTTCATGTAGATCTGTTTCTAGTACAAAATCGAGAGAAAATTATAATACAATTCGTATGGCTTCTAGGAGATGTACATAGTCTGCACACCGTTGGAGAGGTCTTGTCAAAACCTAATGGTGTACCACTTGGTGGTCCTACCCTTTCCTGGGACAGGATAGTCTTTATGCCTTCAATTTACGATATGCCCCAAGGTAATGACACTTTATCATTGAGTTTTTGGTACCGTTAAATCGGCCATGGCCTCTTGATGAACGGTAAATGCTTCGATTGGTCGGCATGTTACTTAGATCGGCCCTACTGCCCAATCATCTATTGCTAGGTGTAGTTTTGAGGAAGATGCTGTGCATTTTGTCAGGACACGACCCAAAGACTTGGAACTTGATATGTTGCCTTGGTTATGATGCTCTGCGAGCCTATGGTCTATTTATCACTGCAGGGTTATACAATGTACCAAGTTTCAAGTTTGTAGGTAGCGTTTTTTTTGACATATGCTTAACAAACTGACTTAACGGCGTCATCTTCAAAGGGCGCCAGTTCCCTTAGGAGGAACTTTTGGATAAAGCTAAATTAGGTTAGATGGACATAAAATCACATCTAGTATGATTATGTACTTTGCGTTTGGAAGGAGAGTTTCTGGACACCCTGTATGAAACGACTCGAGAAACTTAGAGAGACTGCAGATGAGATAAATGGTACGAGGGGGAGTAATTTCGTCAGGAATGTCAACTACACCAAGGGGTGTCCAACTATGTCAAGGGGTGTATAACTTGCACCATAGATTCGTGGGTTTCAATGAACTCTTCATTGAATTCCGAGAGCGATGCGTCTATTTTCTGTGTTAACTTGCGGTGATCCCACGAAGGCGTAAGAACTCAAAGTAAGATGCCGCAAAAACCGTAGAACGAGCTTCGAATCAAACACGTTCGAAAATAATCGACGGTTGCTCGTATGTCATTAACTGCAGTAAAAATAGAAAACAACGATTTACTACAACAGACGGCTACTACATCGAATAAAATACACGCCGCGCGACGCTTCGTAAAAAAAAATTAAAATTAGAGGAAACGCTAATTAGTGTGTTACGGAGATACGAGGTTGCATCGAGTCGTGCATACTTTAGCTAGGAGGGAATGAATCACGCTAGAACAATGGAATCGCAATTTTTCGTACCGGATCAGTTGACTGCGAATTTCTCCGACCCGTTATGATCGATCAAATTGGGCATTCTACGTGAATCGGCTTAGTTTTCGAAGAAGCGAAGATATGCATTCGATCGTATCATGTCTCATTCTTTCCATTTCTATATTCGATACGTTAAACGTATGACACGTGGACGTATAATTACATACCTACGTTCGTGAGCGAACAAACAGTGAATATAATAATTATCAAACCTATTAGCAGGATAAATGCAGGTTATGGAGTTCAAAGAATGACTTCCGAATGACTGACTCATCGCATCTACATTCTTATCGACAGACTTAACGTGGCAGGTGCGGATCACGCGTTTCTTGCATTCATGGAGCGTTACAGCTTTTATGTGAGACTTAGTGAATTCATCCAAAAATATGATCTACTACCTAATTGCCAGCATGGATTTAAACCTCAGAAATCAACAAATACAGCAATAGAGGAGCTTTGTAATCAGTTTATAGAAGAGCTAAACAACAAGCAGCACACCATTGCTATTTTCTTCGATTTTACGCGAGCGTTTGATACAGTGGACCATGAAATAGTGCTGGAAAAACTGTATAGAATTGAGATTAGAGGAGTGACAGGTAACTGGGTAAAGTCTTATCTGCAAAATAGATACCAAGTTGTGTGTCTAGATGGTGTAAAGTCTCAGCCTGTTAGGGTACAGATGGGAGTTCCAGAAGGATCGACGCTAGCACCTCTATTATTCATAATATTTATGAGTGATATAGTTTAAACATGTAATAATACACCTGAGAAAATGATTATATATGCAGATTACACAAGTCAAATAGTGGCAAAACAAAGTATGCTTATGGCACGAGAAGCTGTAGTCAGCACAACAATGGAGTTTGCCAACTGGTGTTGAGTTAATGGGCTTCTGGTTAACGTAAGTAAGACTGTGTGTATGACATTCCTACCTAAGAACGTAAGTCATCACTACTCTCTGTTAATAAGTCTTGACAACAAATCAATTGAACAAGTGAACCAGTTCAAATACCTGGGAATGATGTTAGATCATAAATTAACATGGGAAGTACACACAGATTATATTGCATCAAAGTTAGGTTCAATGTGTTTTTTGTTCAGACAGCTCCACAACACTGCCAACCTACCAATACTTAAATTGGCCTACTACGACTTGGTACAGTCTACATTGACTTATGGTCTATCATTCTGGGGTAATTCCTCCCATATGGAAAAAGTGTTCATAATGCAGAAGAAAATAGTTAGATGTATTGCAGGTTCCCCAATCAAGCACACTGTAAAAATATATTTAAAAGTTTGTTCATTTTGACTTTGCCATGTCTATAGGTACGTATATTTGATAACCTTGAATGTCAAACAGGATGAATTGAGCTACATAAGGAATAATGCGATACATCAACATAATACACGTATTTCAAATGAACTGCGAATGCATTTTTACAGATTAGGTATTGGACAAGATAAGTTTTCATCAAAGGTTTCCTCATGACATAGGTAAAGCACTGCTTACAAAAACTTAGAAAGGCGAATGCTGGGGGGCAGTATTCATCTTCCCAACCTCGCCGCTCTTCTTCCATGAATCATCTTGTCTCACCCATCCTTGACGCACTTATATATACAGTTGTATCCTATGATCTAGCTGAAGGAGTTCTTCCCCATGACTCAAGTATCCTCACTCCTGAAACATATTTGAGGGAAGAATGATACCCGAAGTCTTTCATTTCCTTTTCGTGCACCCTGTAAGTTGATTGGCAACGATGGGTATTTTATTTTGTAGTAATTGCGCAAATTTTTGAGTTTCTACGTGTGTCACGTTTGACGGTATAGATGAAAAACCGAATCTCTTCCCAATTTAACACTTTTCAATAATTGCTACTAGTTGATCAGTTCAAGCGATGACCTCTGGACAACTGACTCTTTTCATCTTTATTCCTACAGCTGGATGTGAACTATTCGTTCTTCAAGATAGCTCTCGCTACATACCTAGTGCATTCAGCAAGGCTGATACTTGTCCAACGGGCCAACGATGGAAGAGCTTCAAGTTGAATTGGACATTTCCGCCTGGAATGGTGGCGGTAGAGAAAAATAGTTGTAACGTCGAAAGGATACTTCCCTTGCCTAAACTCAATCCACGTACTAAATTCCAACTCGCTCACTCGATTTACTGAAGCTGTGGTGGTACTCAAATCCTCTAAAACCACGATAATATTAGAAATCTCCTCATATGGCTGTGGTTGGAGATAGGCACTTCCCTAACATCATCTAAATCCATATACAAATTTTCAAACCTCTAACCAAGTTTGAAAAGGGTTTGGGGTGCAAAAATCCTTCAAAATTTGCTCCATATACCCTTGAATTTATGATATGTTGTCCATAATTCATTTCCGCATCTTTTGCCACGGGGTTGAAAACTCCCGCCTATTACTTTATTTTCCACCAATTTGTTAGATAACGCCTTTTTGCCTAACACGTCACAAACATTTTATTTTTCTTTTTTATTCTCTTTGACTTCCTTCGACATGTATATTTCTCATACTTTTTCTGGATAACATTTATTGATTTCTATACCTAATGTTTCACATCATGCAGTCGCATAAAATAATCATATTTTGATTTCAAAAGCGAAATTTCATCGAAATTTGTACCAATAGTCGTGATCGTTGTTTCTTTATATTCCAATCAAAAATAGTTATTTATGTACCAAGTGCGTTATATAGATCCTAACGCCCGATGGGCGTTAGGATCTAGTAACGCACGTGGTGCATACAAGATTTTATTTTTCAAGAAAAAATTATTATATAATAATGAAAAATCGATTGTAAAATCGGTTGTTCACTGCTTCAATATTTTCCATTTTCCTTCTCATTATAGGCATGCCATTTGCTGATATTTTGACGTTTGTGAATATTTTTGTCATCATATTTAGTGAATGTCATTGCTGCTTCCTTTGTTTAGTCTTATAGAAATAATGGAAATGAAAATGAATTTACCCAAGAATATCATAGAAAATGCAGCCAAAGCTGCGAATAATTCATTGCCGAAGAAATCCAGAGTCGTATACGACAAGTATTATGAAGTATTCAATCAATGGAAGTTGCTTCATTTCTCCTCGTACAATTAGCGGGCGTTATGATCCATAATGCCCCCTCATAACGCGCTAGGGCATTATAAGTGTATTTATAGCAACCGTATCTAAGGTACAATCAACAAATAATATACAAGTGAAAAATAAATTTCATTTTTTTCCATATATTATTTTGACACCTATTGACGTATGTACTTATCTCGCTAGGGCTAGAGGATTGATAAGATAGGAAAGCAGGTTACTCGCCTGCGTTGTTCATTCACTGTAACGTTCGAAACGGTAGTTGCGTTGATAACCCCCCTCCGCCAACAGACGGCTGGCTTCCATGAGTATATTGAAATTGAACCAGTTGAAATTTCCATATTGTTGAAAACCGATTTTGCCGTCAATATTTCACGCGGCGCCATCTACCGTACAGTATCCAAACTACGCAATCAGAGGTCATTCGTCGATGCAGTGGAGAATTTCGGCAAATCGAACAATTTGTTCGATTTAAGTTCTATTGGTTGTGCATTTAGAATTTAAACGTACGTTTCGTTATCATTATTTCACTCAAGATAATCGAATTGAATCAATTATCAAAATAATGAATAGTTTTATAGATTTGTTGTACGAAGTGGTATGCAACCAGTATTACACGAAAGCGCATCGAAAGTGAACGGCCAATGTCTATATCGAATATTGATTTCTGGCTTTGAAACGTTTAAAATAATGAATCTTACGAGAGAAGTTAATATTTGGGTTCAGTGGATGCTTGTAGTTAATTATTATGCGGAAATTAATGTTAATAATAATAATAATAATAATAACGTTTATTTTTGGTCCCAAAAGCAGTGAGATCTCTGGTGACAGGACCTAATAAATAATTTACAACAATAAAAAATTAAAATCAAATACAAAATCAAAACAAATTCTTGCTTCGTTCCTTAACCTATTCCACATAAAAGAAAATCTAATTTCTTTGTACAAGTTAAGTTAAAATAAACACATATGCATTCACCCCTTAAATTATTGTTGATATCAAATGTTTCTTAAGGTTATAGCTAAAGTTTTTTCTATTTATCACATGTACTGGAAGAGAGTTGAAAGCTGCTACACTGCTGTATATGGGAGACTCTTTGTATTTACTGCTTCTCGGCAGTTTATGTCGAATACCTGTACATTTTCTGGTACCATGGCAATGTATCTCATGACTATATGTTAATGTAACCCGTGTTTTCATTTGGTTTCCCTGTATATTAAATATAAGTTTAGATTGCTCCATTATCAATAATTTTTTCATGTCAAGTAACTCAGTGACTTTGTAGACCATTGTTGTAGGTGTAAAATAGTCCATGCAATAGGTTGTTTTTACTCCTCTATTTTGAATTCTCTGAATTTTCTCCATTATATATTTGGGGGAAGAACCCCAACATGGCAGAAGATATCTAAAGTATGGTTCAAAGAAAGAGTTGTATAGCATTTTCCTGGTCTGATTGTTGAGTTGAAAGGCACATCGTTTGATAGCTCATATCATAGGAGAAATTTTCTTTCTAATAATGGATATATGTGAATTCCAATTTAATTTGTTGGTGATAGTCAATCCTAAGTACTTATATTCTTCTACCTCTTTAAGTTTAACTTTATTGAGATAAACTTCTATATTACATGCTTTTTTATTTTTTTGTTTGATTATCATATATGTAGTTTTATCACAGTTCACACTTAGTTTATTAGAGCACAGCCAGTTAAAATATATATTTAAATCGGTATTTATATATTCGTTAAAATTTATATTCCGTTCCTTATCGTTAAAAGTTTCTAAAAATTCTCTTAACGTCGATCTGATATATAGTTTTGCGAGTTGAATATCGTAGCTATAACTTGATATGCAATCAAGTGACTTTCTTGTTGTACTGTGAGTACATCATACATCATTCGGCCTATCATAGGATAAATAAAGACTCTTATAAAGTTAGTACACGTCATATTGGCAAGCCTTATACCGCCATATATGGCCAGAGTCATATATAACTCAATTTATGGACGGTGTTTAATATTCATATCCTTTCATTAAATATATCGTAAAGTTAGATTTTTGAAATGTTTTATGCTTTCTTGGAATACATAATGTAGTGTAAATTTTTAGAAGAATACCTCTTTATATTTTTTTCTATTTTTATCGAGCTGGCTATAAAAATTGAGGATCTAGGTTCGTGATTTCGAAATGTCTATATTATATAATTTGATATTAAAAAAAGGCAAGAGGGGTCAGTCAATTGAAAACGTTTAAGAAAAATTAAATTAAAAAACGTTCGAGATTTATTAAATGAAAAAATAAATAAATTAAGAAATGGCAATAAAATAATTGTAGGTAATTAAATAGTTATGAAAATTAATTATTTCATTATAAGAAAATATACAAACTAAACAATGTTATACCTAGAAATAGAAACACATCATACCACATTGCCATACAAAATATATACAAACTTTACAATAGAACCAAGAGTGTCAAATCCTCCTCAATCGAACCTGATGCCTGTGTTATTCAATTTGGTCATATTGATCAATCAATGCTCAGAATAGTAGTCCTCTATAGAGTAACAAGGTCTATCAAGAAAATGAGATTTTGTTCGTTTCCGAAAATTGGCCAAGGAAGTTATAGATTTTAATTCCTCTGGAAGGTGATTGTAAATTTTCTTAGCATTGTAAATGATGGACTTTTTCGTTAATTCAGAGGAAGGAATAGCACCTCCCTATCCCTTCGGGACATGATGTCCCGAAGATCTGGTGGAATACCCGTGCTGTGACAGATTCCAGGGAGATTTGGCGATTTATTCCATCTCGGGTACTGATAAGATCACATGAGTTCGAAACAGCTGTCTATTGTTGTTGAATTCGAGTTAATAGACGAATCGAAATAAGTGCTACGCCGCCTGGTGACAATCAGAATAACTAAAAATCTTGACATAGTTCTTACGTTCTCCTTTGTTTTGTGTTTGTTTTTGTGTGATTTCTTACAAATATTTATTATTTGCAATCATTTTGAAAGCTATGAGTCGTTCGAATCGTTATTGTTCAGTTCCTCAGTGTTCTTCCTGGGAAAAGAAATGTTCAAATGTGAATTTCCATGCTTTTCCTCCAGCTGGTGATAAATATCGTGTTTGTGTAGAAGGGAAAAAGGAATACTCCTAAAGTCTCTACTTTGTGTGATCTGATAACTACAGATAGTGTTCTAAACAGTTTCACTGGTCTCAATAATATAAAACTATTAGATACAATAGTAAAAGCAGTACAATCTTTACAGTGACCAACGGTAACATAGATTAACAATCAAACAGCGTATTGTTTCAGTATTGACAAAATTGAAGTGTGACCTTTTATTTGGCATTTCACAAGAATTATGCCAAAAATATATTTATGAAATTCTACCCATTATGAGTAGAGTTCTTAGTTGTGTCATAAGATTCCCAGAATATTCTGAAATACAGAAAAACATGCCAAAATGTTTTCAAAATACTCGAATCATCTTAGACTGTATAGAAATTTTTATACAGAAACCAAAGTGCCTTCGCTGCAGGATCAGGTTTTACTCTCAGTATAAATCTAATAACACAGTGAAATTCCATATGACAGGTGTTTCTCCTGGAGGTTTAATTACTTATATTAGTGAACCATATGGGGGAAGAGCATCTGATAAAACGATTTTCCAACAAAGTGACTTAATTTTAAAGTTAGAAAGCTCACAGGATGCTATTATGGTGGACAAAGGTTTCTTGATAGATGATATTTGTCAACAGTTTAAAATAAAGTTGATCAGGCCACCATTTTTGAAAGACAAAAAACAGTTGACTACAGAAGACGCATTGTTGAATGCCAAAATAGCAGCTGCTGGAGTACACATTGAACGAGTCAATCAGAGAATTAAGATATTCATCTCATGATCTAACCTAAGATTTCTCTCAATTTGGCTACAATACAAATGATGATAATCACCTACCGCCTCAATAGCAAAGAGAATACATACACAGTAATACACTTGTTAACTAAAGAAGCCTGAAAAGTCTTTATATTTATGGTAAAATTATATTGCAAAAACACAAATAAACACCCAACAAATACAACATAAATATTGCAATGTCAATATTTATTGTTCTACGACTGCATTCTTATTTTCAGATGCCTATCGCCATGTTTCTTTCATTCGCCATTCTTGTGTGTGGATGTGAGAAATTCACTTTATCAAGGCACATATTATAGTCAATTCTTTTGGAAGGTTGTTTGATAATTTTCTTTGGTCGAAATTCACTTTGAACTAACGATTTAGGCCAAGTATTTTGAACATACTTTCGTTAAACTTTGCGAATTGTCTCTGCGAGTATTGGTTGAGCGCTGTCTCTCGCGATTGCGGCCAGAATCGGTACTATGCTAGTGTGTCCCGGCGTAGATCACAATAATAGAGATTTATTCTTGGATATATGGTTAACACTTCATAAGTTGGTGCTCATTCAATGATGACGTTGAGTGTTTTATATGTAGCGTCATTAAATAAAAGTAGCGAACAAGTAATAATTTTACGGTTCACTCCATCTTGAGCATGTAGTACTAAGGATCAAGTGAGAATGAAACAGATATCTGTTTATTGGTATGAGTGGATGCCATTATTCTTTTGTTTCATGCATATCTAAGTCTCTTTCAGGGTTATTTGATGATTTTCAGAAGACTCCTTGTTCGAATCCGTTCTAATCAGAAATAGCTCCATTGCCGGTTCCGTTAGAAAATTTTTTGAATATATTCAAATTTTTAAGAAATGCCATCAAGTCACGCTTTAAATGAGGCTGTTTTTTTGCAGGTGATCTTCATAACGGAATATATGTCGTCTGGTTCCCTCAAGCAATTCCTGAAGAGAACGAAAAGAAACGTGAAGAGACTACCGCTACAGGCTTGGAAACGATGGTGTACTCAGATCCTCTCCGCTCTAAGGTAAATAACTTTTCTTCTCGCCTCGTCCGACACCGGTAATCCCATGATTTCGCTGTTTCACCCTGATATCGTTGACTGTGCTGTATATTATTTCTGACTCTCGATTCTCTCTAGTTGATAAGTATTTTTTCCACGGCAACTTGCCTTTGTAAGTACGTCGGTTGTCGTGGATCTTTTTTATAGACTTGGATTTATACTGATGCATTGCGTTGTACTTCTCTCTCTATCGATATTATGTATTTTGTTGTATTTAATACCATGTGTTCACAGTTTCTTCTAAAAGGTAAGTGAGTTTTCAGTGAATTTGTAACTTGTGACTAATGTTTTTTTACAAGATTGCTTTTTCAGGGGCGACCACGCAGGTTTTCGTTCGATGGGACGGCGAAGACTCCCCCACCGATTAAGTTTTTCGAAATCCGATAACTGCGAGCCCTCTCGAACGAAACGCCTGCCGCGTCGCCCCAAAAAAAAGATCAACGGCGCAGCGAGATCACAAACGGCGAGCGGCATCCCTCAGTTCTATGATCTGCAGTCTGTTTTCTTTCCAGTTACTTGCATTCCTGTTCGCCGCCTATCATCCACGGCAATCTGACCTGTGATACGATATTTATACAGCACAATGGCCTCGTCAAAATCGGATCAGGTAATCAAAATAACTACGACAATAAAAAAAATGCAAAAATTCAATTTTTTTCTCTCCCAGAAAGTTTTGTCCTCACGATCAGAATCGAAAAAAGTATGAGATATCTTTTTTTTTCTTTCGATACGGAGACTTCAAGCTGCTTAGTTCTCGATTAGCGTCGGCCGATCGTTACGAACTCTTCAGATTCCGACACTTCATATCCTAGTTGTATTACGGCGTTTCGTGGAGTTTTCGTCTTCGTGTTCCTCTCTGAGTTGAGTGGTCTTGGAGTAAATAGAGCAAGATCCCAGGGCCGCTAGACGTTACTTATTTTCTCAGCAATAATATCTATGGGATGAAGTAGTGTTCTCATGAACTTTCAGTGTATGCATACCTGCTACCTTAAGCCGATGGCCAATTTCCAGGTACCAGGTGCTGAATTTGGAAAAAACTCAACTCACTTTTCTCATTGTCTCAGTCTTGATTTTTATATATGGTACTTAGGGAACTATTTCAATACCTTCTGCAAGCAGCCAGACCGATCGTATGGGCCAAACATCTCGCCAGACACAAGTTAAGTGTCCCTATGAGTATGACAGTATGGGCGAAATGTCATGATTTGCTCATTTAAGCGCGATTGTGATTATCTATGCGCGTCGATCTCCCTTCTATACTTACTGTCATGACATTTCGCTCATACTATCATACTCATAGGGACACTTTATTCGTGTCTGGCGGGACGTTTGGCCCATACGATCGGTCTGGCTGCTTGAAGAAGGTATTGAAATAGTTCTCTGAGTACCATATATAAAAATCAAGACTGAGAAATTAAGAAAAGTGAGTTGAGTTTTTTCCATCTTCAGCACCTGATACCTGGAAATTGTCCGTTGACACAAGGTAGCAGGTATCAATACACTGAGAACATAAGAACACTACTTCATCCTATAATATTATTGCTGAGAAAATAAGTAACGTCTGGCGGCTATGGGATCTTGGACTATAAAGATCGTACCCGCGTTATCCTAACATAATTGTACCGCGTCGCGCGCCATCTATACAACTAATTTATGAAGTGGCGGAAGTTTTCTGAATTGCTCATGCGGGGTAGGCGATTTGGGTGTTCGTTAATCCATCTTCAGGCGTCAGGCAGCTGCCGAAACTGGACGTTGAGGTCGCTTTCCGCAGACGTTTAAGGCGCTTTACGTTGGATACTCTGTAAAACGTTCTATCCAACGCTCTATCCCAATCATTTTCGATATACCCCACACGTCACTCTGTTCACTTGTTAATATTCGAGTGTTGAGAAACTAGCGAATTGGGTTTGTGTTGTTGATGATTTTTTGTATCAAATTCGACCACTAGTAAGGGTTGATATTCGAATATAAAGATATCCTTTCAATTGGGACATTCCACGAGCGAAAGTAATCAACAACGCTTGCGCAGAACTCTAGTTTTTAAACCTTTGAAGGTTTAGCAAGTTGGTCCAAATTTCGTAACTATTTCCCCGCCTTTTGAAAAAACGAATGAGACACTTTTATCGAAAATGGTTGACGTTCCGATCGTCGCTAATAGTTTACTATCAGCCACGCATTTTAGCTAAAAACTTATACAACTAATTTCGATTTCTCCCTTTTCTCTAGTGGCTCCCGATTCCATCAATCATCACGTAAAAACATGCCAGGATAATTTCAAAAATATGCATTTCATCGCCCCAGAACACCCAAGTAAGTACCAGATCAATACTTTCAGGTCTTGTTTCAAAGTTTCTCAAATTGTTTATTTCAGCGTTGGTGGCGATTGGAGGAGAACCGAAATAACTTTACATATTTCCAAATTCTCTTATTTCAACTGTTGAATCTAAATCACTTACAACTGAAATGATGAAGTACACAAAGAAAAAAAAAAAAAAATATATATATATATATATATATATATATATATATATATATATATATATATATATATATATATATATATATATATATTTTGCCACATTTAAGTGTTTTTTCACTAAGAAGGTTTTTATGAAAAGCATTGTATTAGAAAAACTAGCAGCAGCTAGTTTTATACAAACCTGCTTCTTATATCAACAACGATAGAAGAATTGAGAGATAACTAATTGTTTAGCTAATCTTCGCAAATATTGCTTTAAACATCTGATCGTCGAGTGCGTATTCTATTAAGATCACCTAAGTTAATGATTGAATTCGCCAAGACGTTTTTAATTTGAAATAAAATTACATACTTACCTGTATAGGCGGCATTTGGAATGTCACTTCAAAGAGGACAGATCAATATATATCTATACTTTTCTACGACAGATGGCGCCCTATAATAATTGAAATCTCCATAACAATACTAGCTCCATCTATTAACTTGAAAATGAGTTGAAGGTTTGCCGCTTCAAGTTCTTGAATCAGTGAAATTTACAACAATAATTGGTTATTTGTTTACTATCGAGTGATGATGTATTTTTCCATTCTGAATTTTTAGTTCTGCTCTATATTTCGTTTTTAGATATTTTGTTGGAAAGGAGTAGATTGTTTAATTTTGATAATTCTGACAAAACCTCCCCCAACTGTCAACTTCACAGTGTTTTACCTAATGAAAACATTACAAATTTTATAATAAATTTTTTTCATAATTGATGTCAAAACTTTTAGACATAATAATTTCGACTTAAATTTTCGAAATAATAAAGAAAAAGAATTTGGGAACCTAAAAAAAAAAGCATTTGTCGAATGGAATTTCATTCTCTGAATTCCTCGCGGAACAATTTCCATAGGGGTAGGTTACTGATGAGGAGTCAAACTGTGATGTCTCTCGTCGTAGTTATTTGTACTTCTTAAACTGAAAATTCCACAATTGATTTTCTCCTACTTCTCTTTTTAGGCCACATGGGACCGCCCATGGACATTTACTCGTTCGGTATGTGCGCCTTGGAAATGGCCGCCCTAGAAATACTTGGCAACGGCGATTCGGGCAACAAGGTGACGGAAGAGAATATCAAAAAGACGATAGAATCTCTGGAAGACGAACGACAGAAGGACTTCATCCAGAAGTGTCTGCAGAAGAATCCCGATGACAGGCCCACCGCCAAAGATCTGCTCTTCCATTCGTTGCTGTTCGAGGTGCATACTCTGAAGCTTATGGCCGCTCACTGTCTGGTGAGGAAGTCTGGTGAGTAAATTATTTCTTTGAGTAGTTATTTGCGCTAAGCATTTATGGTAAAAATAATAATTCGCTAGGAAATTCATTGGAAGAATCGATTAATCAAATCAACCGTTCAACGGAGTTAGTTGCATGAGACTTGGCGATATTACATTCCCATTCATCTTGCAAGGGAGAATGTTAGGGAAAAATTCGATACCCGCGCCACACACGATGAAAATATAGACAGACTGTTTCGTTATTCAACGAGCTCATCAATCCCGTCCATGGATTGACGCCGACAAAAAATTCAACAGGAACCGGTCAATTCCTAACGTTTTTCATTTTTTGATTGAAGTTATTATTTATAATTCTTGATCAGGTAGTTAAAGTTGAAGAATTTTTTCACAGAGCGGAGAAAACTTGGAGACGTTCGATTCTCGACCGTCATGCCATCTGCAAGAAACAATCTGACTTAATTAAAGACAGGTTGGCCCATAAGAAATGAAAATCTATACCTATACTTCTCTCTTAACTGATGCCGTAGGCGTAGAAGATCGTTCGGAAATATTACTTTTGGCATTTTGAAAAACCGTAAATTTCGTTGACGACAGTACTCTAATGGCGTCTACCACCAACAGGAGGCCCTTCAGTGCATTTCCTTCTGACCATTGAGGTCTTGCTCAAGCTAAGTCTATAGAGAGCGATCCCAAGGTCATGTAGAACTGGGAATCTAATCATTTAGTCGCTTTTAAAGGCACCGAGACACGGGCAAGGATCTCAAGAGAAATTTCTCTCGTCGTCGATCCTCAGTTATTAGAAAATAACCAATAAACTGCATCCTTCAGTGGTCTTGTGTAGTTCGAGGTCAAACTAGTTTAGAAGAGCGTTCCAAGAGACGAGTTATTCGAACTAGTTCTCAGACCCCTCGTCGTTTTTAACGAGAGATCGAGAGGGTGGCGCCCCCTAGCTAGTCTTCAATTCAGTTCAGTTCGTTCAGTTGTTGGCAAGCAAGTCTGACAAGTTTTGGAGCTGCCGCGGCGAAGTTAGTCCGTTGGAGCGATATTCCAAGCTAATTCGTTCGAGAACTACACGAGACTAGCGTGCAGTAGCGGTATCAAAGCGAGCAGATTATCTGTCTTTCCGGAATTTGAGATGGGGGCTAAAGAACTAAGAGGGCGACCTGGTTAGCTTAGGAGTTGCGAATTAAACTACTGGTGGCGTGCTATTACGCTCTAGATCTTCTTTTAGGAATCGTTAACTACAATTTAAACTACTACCACCATTGCCAAGTCAGCTGCACAGAAGCTTAGTTATTTACTCTCGTAAAAATCTGTTTATGCCAATGCAGCTTTTGCTGCTTTGTAAGGCTCAAGTTCGCCTAGGATTGGAATACTGCTATCATGCTTGGAGCTCTGCACATGTGCGCTTCTTGCACCTACTTGACTCAATTCAATGGAAGGTTGCCGACTCCTGTCTCTCTTACAGATATTCCCACGTCTGATGTTCTGCAGCTATTACCTCCGTCATTTCACCAGAATCAGAATTCATTCGTCATACAGATATGAGGATAATAAACACAAATTTATCATACACGTCCGAACAGTCGAAACATAAATCTGATAGAAAGCGTTTCTGAACCGAAACGCGGATCTATCGAATGCTTTTTCTTCAGAAGTGCTTGAGAAGCGTTATAAGCTGTCATTTTATCTCGAGAGTTGCTGGTAATAAAAAAATGGAACACAACATAAATGTTTCGGTCGAAATACCGAAAATTTTTGCGTTTTAAACATCTGCAGACGACCGACGACAATTTTATAGTGAAGAGTAAAGCGAAATCTTTTTTGCTCTGTTCCGTTTGAACTCGCTCGCTTTTACCAACGCCCCCGTCTGACGTTTTGTCGCTAGCTCGAGTTTCGTTAACGTCGACCTTGTATTTTTCCGTTTGATGTTTCTGGCAGCTCCTCAAGTTTCCACATATTTTTAAATTATATCTCTCCCCGGGATATTCGATGATTTAATGTGACCGTGTATAGTGGCATTATAATAGTTGCGGTAAACAAGTGAAAATTTCGTACAATTACCGATCGGATCTGGATGTGTGTACGTCCGACCATTATTCAACTAATTTTAGATTTTCGGACGATTTATTGGGATATCATCTCTATTTTTATATTCTGGTAATGAATACTATGTATGTAGTTCGAGTGACCTCAACTCTGACAGAGCTTGTCGTATATTTTGAACGTTATTTTCGCGAATACCAAGTATACGATTATGCAAAAAAAGCTTCAAGTTCAAGTTTTAAATTTCGGGTATTAAAACGTTAATAGAATGAACGGAGTTGGGGTATTGTACACTCGAATATAACTGTGTAATTTAGGGGGGGTTGAATTGAGTTCTGCCGCTTGTTGAAAATCGGTAAATTGCTTCTATGAGCTTTCGCAATTTTCACAATCTCCTGGATTTCACTTTCCTTGTTGCTTGGATGTTAGAGTTCCGGTTTGTTTGTATAAATGGGTGTTTTTGGAGCAGGTATAAATCTTATTGAATATGACATACAAATATATATATATATATATATATATATATATATATACATGTATATATATATATATATATATATATATATATAAATATATATATATATATATATATATATATACACATGTATATATATATATATATATATATATATATATAAACTACAAAGAGGAAATTTATCGCGGGGAAATAGTATATAAAACAAGCAAAGTTATCGGTCTAGCCCGCATATGTCGAAGCAGCCGTTGACACGTGTTTCGGACTCTTTGGTCCTCATCAGAACGGCATAGCCAAGTATGCGATGGAAAACCTGGAAAAGAAACAGCAACAACAAGCAGAATCCCTTGCTTCGGAGAGTTCGAACAATATACCACAAATGTGTGATTATCTTCCGAAGCAAGGGATTCTGCTTGTTGTTGCTGTTTCATTTCCAGGTTTTCCATCGCATACTTGGCTACGCCGTTCTGATGAGGACCAAAGAGTCCGAAACACGTGTCAACGGCTGCTTCGACATATGCGGGCTAGACCGATAACTTTGCTTGTTTTATATATATATATATATATATATATATATTTATATATATATATATATATTTATATATATATATATATATATATATATATATATATATATATATATATATATATATTTGTATGTATATATGCCATATTTTTGGTGAGTGAAACCGGCACACATTGATATGGGATGGCCTTACCGAAGGGGGTACCCCCAGTAGAGCCGGGTCCTCTGGAAAGTTTTTAAAAAATCACTATCAAAATTGTGAGTTTTAAGCCTTTTTTTAATCCTCGTAAGTGACGGGAGGGGGAATCTGAATCCTAAATTCTTAGTTCAAAACACCTTTTGAAAATGAAAAAGGAGTTTTTGCTTCTTGATAATATATATTTTTCTTTTTTAATGATAGTTTTTTCTTATCTATCTAGAAAGTGTTAATAAAATAAAATTCAAAATACTTCATAAAATTGTTTTATTGAACAATTACTAAGTCTTATTAAGTTTATTTTTTTTATAAAACTAAAATATTTTGTCTAACTACAAAAACAATAATTATAAAAACATTTTTGGCAAACTGGGACGTATGGCAAGCCTCTATATATATATATATATATATATATATATATATATATACACATACATACATACATACATACATACATACATACATACATACATACATACATACATACATACATACATACATACATACATACATACATACATACATACATACATACATACATACATACATCCTACATACATACATACATACATACATACATACATACATACATACATACATACATACATACATACATACATACATACATACATACATACATACATACATACATACATACATACATACATACATACATACATACATACATACATACATATATATATATATATATATATATATATATATATATATATATATGTTCAAACAATAATGATTTTTCTAAGAAAATTTTATTGTACCAATTTGCGAAATCCACTTCGATTAGCCCTTCTTGAAATGTGTTCCTCTTGTCTATTTAGGTAACTGCAATAATTCTTTCCCATCCGTAAGCGTCAAATCTATAATTATGTATTCAGTTCTTAACTCAATCTGCCCGATGATGGTCTAGTGACCGAAATTGCAATCGCAGGTTCATATTTTTCAAAGTATTTTTGTGATAATAAACGTAGTAAATTCAAGTTTTGTTTTTGTTCATCATGTTAAATTATCAATAAAATAACAACAGCCATAAACGAATATAGCAGACGCGCACGCCTAGCAATGCCGTCACGCCAGTTTCGTGTCGGACACTGTTTAAGGCCTAGCTTTCGTTCGCTTAAAGCATTCGATCATTTTTTTCCTTGGGCCTCTATCTCTCATTATTGAGCCATGTTTGTAACTAGACTACGAGCGTGTGGTAAATATTTCGATACCCCTTTATCTTATCAACGACAAGAGCAAACAGTTATTTCAAAAAAATCGTTTTCGCTCTGCCCCTCGTCCCCACCGCACGTTGTCAGTTGGGGTTAATCGTTAGGAATTGATACCGTCGCACATTTTCCGTCAGTGTTTTCCTCGATCGGGCTTTTGTGGTTTTGGCTTGTGATATACGAAATTGCCGCCATTCTTTTCTTCTAGTTATGGAATCGTATTAACCGTATCGATCGGCAATTAATTCGTCATTCGGAAAAGTGACATTAGCGCTTTAATATTAACGAAATTCGAAATGAGTGCTAGTGGAAATGGGTTTCTACGATTTTTCGAAGAGGGTTTTGGTATACTGTTTTCATCGCATTTTATTTTTCTTTGGTAGTTTTCTTTGATAGATGCTGTATTTATTGTTAATTATGTACACTGTTTTTTAAGCTTTTTACATATACTTCGAAGATTTATACATAGGTATATATATATATATATATATATATATATATATATATATATATATATATATATATATATATATATATTATATATATATGTATATATATATATATATTTTATATATATATATATATATATATATATATATATATATATATATATATATATATATATATACAGTGCTTTCATGATGAAAGGAACAAATTCATTAAAAAATTAGGTTTCTATTTTCATGTTGAAATCCTCGGACAGGTCGATTAGTATTTTTTATTTGGGCCATTTTTCGCAATAAAAATTTTGTATACAGGGTGTCTCATTCAAAGAGCTATGGCTTTGTCATTAGTTTTTTTTAAAGGTAATACCTGTATATTATTTTCACTTTACAATTCTAAGATAAATTCTTATCACTTTTGGTGAACATACCATATGCCTCAACTCGATGGATTCCCAGATTATAACGGAGATAGTGGAGCACCTGGAGATTTAAAATGTGGATTAAAAGTACAAAAAAAATTTAGGTAAACATTGTCATTAAATCTGAAGAATGAAATTTCACATGTACCATCTGAATTCATTTCACTGGTGCTGTATAGTCCGCAGTTTTCACGTTTTTAACGCTCCAGGCACTACACTACTTCATTGTTTTAAGAAAATGCAATTACTTGAGAGAGAACGTATTGAAGTACTTATGATGATTGGTTTTGGAGATAGGGTGCGTTCACAAGAAGAAGTCTGCAATCTATTCAATGAAAATCATCCTGATCATCCGCCAATTACTAGATCGACAGTCAGCAAAATTGAAATCAAAATTCAGGAGATACGGCCACGTTAGAGATTTACTAAAGGAAGACCCCGAGAGTAATCTGAAGAAACAGTGCTGAACGTTCTACTGAAACCCAAGATAACCCTCATACATCCATTACTACAATTTCCAATAATTTCATTTTATCAGTAAGGGTCCGTGCATAAAATACTTAAGGTAAATAAGTATCATCCCTATAAAATTAAGCTGGTACATGAATTATTAGAAGACCATTTTGACCGCGCAGAGTAACAGTTTTGTGAGCAGATTCTTGAAATTCATAATCAACATCTAAATTTCATTAACAAACATAATTTTTCTGATGAAGCCACCCTTTAAACTTTAAAATGGCCACGTCAACAGACAAAACTTGTAGGTATTGGGCGACCGAGAAATCCTCATTGGATTGCAAGAATGCCACACACAGCGGCCTCCAAAAATTAATACATGGGCAGCGATTGTTCGAAAATCGTATAGTTGGTCCCTATTTTTTTTGAAGGAACACTAAACGGAGAGGACTACTTGAACTTTCTCCAGTTCGAACTCATTCCGGCTTTAGCTTGTTTTGTTTCCTAACCCCACAAGATCCTGACATACTAATAACGAGATATGGTTTCAACAAGATGGGGCACCTCCTCACTATTTCAATCGCTGTTCGACATTTCTTGATGCAACTTTTCCCAACAGATGGATAGGACGGAGAGGTCCGATTGAGTGCCGCCAAGATCACCGGACATAACCAATTGGATTTTTTTCTTATGGGGTTATTTGAAGTCTAAAAGTTTATTTGAATAGACCAAATAATATTGATGATCTAAAAGAGAGAATCAGGCAGGAAATAAGACTATCAGTCCAGAAGTAATTGAAAATGTGCAACGCGAAACATTGAATCGACTTCAAAATATGTCTCGAAGTAAACGGACAACAGATTGAACATATGTAAAAAATTAAATTAGTAATTACATTTGTGTATTTCATATCGTACCTCTCATTACCCACTATCTTCCGTTTCTGGCAATCCATCGAGTTGAGGCATATGGTATGTCACAAAAAGTGATAAGAATTTATCGTAGAATTGTAAAGTGAAATAATATACAGGGTATTACCTTTAAAAAACTAATGACAAAGCCATAGCTTTCTTGAATGAGACACCCTGTATACAAAATTTTTATTGCGAAAAATGCCCAAAATAAAAATACTAATCGACCTGTCCGAGGATTTTAACATGAAATAGAAACCTAATTTTTATGAATTTGTTCCTTTCATCATGAAAGCACTGTATATATATATATATATATTATATATATATATATATATCATATACTATATAATATAGTATATATTATAAGTATATATATATAATGTACATATATATATATATATATATATATACATATAATATATATATTATATATATATATATATATATATATATATATATATATATATATATATATATATATATCTATATATACAGGGTGTTTCTAAATTGATGCGAAAGATTTCAATGGGTGATTCTTCAGCAAAAATTAAGGGGGGTCTTTCATATAACTTTTTGTTCAACACCCTTTTCCCTCCAAGTTACAGCCCTTTGAAATTAGGTGAAAAAAATTGTTTTTATTCAATACATCCACTTTGGGAAAATTTGGAGGATGAAATTTGGCAGATAACTGCTGCTAATAAAATGGCAGTTTTTGAGTGTAATCACAAGGGGCTGAAAAAAACAACCCCTATAATATTTTGCATCAGAACTTTTTAATGCGCCTATATTTTCCTTTTTAAAAAATATATTCGAAAAGACAGACTCGATCTGCAACTTTTTTATGTCTTGACTTTTAATCATAAAGTTGTTAGTTTGATCACAAAAAATAAAATAGTGCTCAGACTATTTTCCCATAAATTCACAGAGGTTATCATTTATCAAAAAAAAAACAAGTAAGCTGCTGTCAAATGTCAAATAATTTGTTAATTGTTATTAGTAGTACAATTATTGTTCAATCCGCCCTAATTTGCAATATTCTTCAACTAAATGAAAAAATGCCATTCTTTCAATAAAGTTTTATTTAGGTAGTTGTGAAAAATGTTTGAAGTCATTATAAAACTGTCTAGAAATTAGAAAAAATCAGGACAATAAAACTATTTGTCATATGACTTCATTTGACAGCAGCTTACTTGTTTTTTTTTTTAATAAATGATAACCTCTCTGTGAATTTATGGGAAGAGTCTGATCACTATTTTATTTTTTTGTGATCAAACTAACAACTTTATGATAAAAAGTCAAGACATAAAAAAATTGAAGATTGAGTCTGTCTTTTCAAATATATTTTTTAAATAGGAAAGTATAAGCGCATTAAAAAGTTCTGATGCAAAATATTATAGGGGTTGTTTTTTTCAGCCCCTTGTGCTAACATTTTAGTGTAACAAAAACACTCAAAAACTGCCATTTTATTAGCAGCAGTTATCTGCCAAATTTCATTCCTCTAGTTTTTTCCTAAGTGGATGTATTGAATAAAAACAATTTTTTTCACCTAATTTCAAAGGGCTGTAACTTGGAGGGAAAAGGGTGTTGAACAAAAAGTTATATGAAAGACTCCCCTTAATTTTTGCTGAAGAATCACCCATTGAAATCTTTCGCATCAATTCAGAAACACCCTGTATAATTGTGAAAAAACAAAAATAAAACAATATATATATATATATATATATATATATACATATATATATATATATATATATATATATATATATATATATATATATATATTGAATTTAATTAATATAATATATATATATATATATATATATATATACCATATATATATATATATATATATATATATATTACATATATATATATATTATATATATATATATATATATATATATATATATATATATATATATATATATATATATACATATATATATATATATATATTTATATATTTATGAATCAATTTATTTTGAAGATTTTTTTATCTGTAGATATTTGATGATATTTTTTTATTGATGATGTGTTATCAGTAACAGAGGTTTTCATAGAAAGATATGATTTAATCAAAATATTTAAAGTTTTAGTAAAGTACAAATTGTAAGAAACAAAAAGACGAGAGGTGTCGTGCGACGGCCGATTGGAACGAAGTTTCGCTATATATTAAATATTGAATAGCAGCCACGTTGAAACGAATTAAATATAATACATCTGACCTTGATTGTGTTACTCTTACATTACGTTTTATCGTTTCTAGGCCTAGCTTTCATTCGTCAATTGTCTAGATTGAAATTATCGTCAAATTAATTTTTGTTGCTTCTTCCAGCGAATATATCGGAAACCATCACCGATGAACTGATGCAAAGGTGGTACGGTCCCGATGTGATAGTCGCCGAAGTCAAACGGAAAGAACAGACTCCTGTCCAGATGAAGATGGCCGATGTGCAGAATACGGAGAAGCTAGAGAAGTTCGTTGAAGATGTCAAGTAAGCGATTCCACAATTTTTTTTTAGGGTTCCGTACCCAAAGGGTAAAAACGGAACCCTATTACTAAGACTTCGCTGTCTGTCCGTCGGTCTGTCACCAGGCTGTATCTCAAGAACCGCGATAGCTAGACAGTTGAAAATTTCACAAATTATGTATTTCTTTCGGCGCTATGACAACAAATACTGAAAACAAAATGAAATAAATATTTAAGGGGGCTCCCATACAACAAACGTAATTTGAAATATTCACAAAATACTCAGAGGGGAAACGTTTCTAATTTCAATATTCCGCTCAATTGGCAGTTCAATGTTTCGCCACTTCGACATGGCAACGTTTTTGCAGGTATTCGAGCTTTTTGAATCTCTTCAGACCCTTCAAATTGACTTGGAGTGATAAGAATTTGTATGCAAAAAGTACCAAAAATTAGGGGGAAATACCACCTTAATGAAGGAGCTCCACCGCTTCTCGAGCTTTTTTTTTCAATATATGGAGATCAGCACAAAATTACTAGTGATCTGTTTACATAGATTTCTTAATTTAACACGTTCGCTACCGACGTGCTATAGCTGGTCGCTTGTAATAAACCAAGTACCATAACTTTTGATCCGTTTAGAATTTTTAAATGGTTCTTGTAGCTAACGAATAAGCTTGGCGTCCTAGATGAGATTCCGACATTTTTTTTAGGGCCATTTAAGTGGCCGATGGTCTGAGGGTAGCCACATACATTCTACTAGACCAACGACCATTAAAGTGGCCTCAAATGAATTTAAATAAAACATCTCATATTTCAAATAATAATCGTGTTACATCAAAAATAGTAATATGCAAAAATACTAAAGTTAACAACTTTTTTTAAGTTGAACATTCAAATTGATATGCCACTCTCCAAAAGATGGCACAACACATAATCCAGGCTGACCTTCACATTGCGGACAATGGTACTTGAACGTTTTCGTATTTTTTGTTCAGAGCACCACCTGCATCTCTTCATGGTTTTCTTTTCTGCGGTATTCTCAGCCGGAAAGTAATGCGACTGAAAATCTGCGACTAGTGGTGTTAACGGTTCTGGTTTCAAAATGTCGAACAAAACTTCTCACGAAACTGCACGAGTCATTTTCGATTGAAGCTTTTCTCTACTGATGAAACAGGCATTCCTCATGCCATTTCTTTTTTTTAACTCCTCTAACTCAGCTTGAGTTAAAGGACGTTGTAAGTATGTGTTCCTTTTTTTTGACCCGCTAAAAAAAGCATCACTCAAAAAATATTCAACAGTTAATTAAATTAATGTATACCTTGCTATCTTGGCGGAATCTATTTTCTGTAGGAACACTGACAGGTAAAAACAACCCTAACACACTATAAATTCAATAAAACTAGTTAATTTGCATTTAAAACTAGGCAAACTGGCATAGAAAATACACGTGTGCGACTGTAAACAAAGTAACATAAAGTGAACCAGAGGCCACTTAACTGGCTGTGCGCGCGTCGCTAACTTCGTGATAGACCGAAAACAGCATACATGTCACCATTCGTGAGCCGGCTAAATTTACATTGCATAAATTTAAGTTTGAATTTACGGCCAGTATAGTGGCCGCGGTTCACGGTGAGTAAACCAATGGGCCACTATAGTGGCCTCCGGTAGCTAACGTGTTAGCTGAACTTTATCAATTAAACTTTTTCTCTATAACCCCCTACTCATTGTTGTAATGGTAGATAGCCCTTGGTCTGCATTTGTAAGTAGAGAGTTTGGTCTTGGTGGGTGGAAGTGCGCGAATTGCTGAAATTTCTAATGGAAAATATCTTTCTTTTTCTAACACATTGTCCGACCTATCTAGACTCGAGGTTGTGCTGTATGACGTTAAGTGTATATTTGTGACAATGATGTGGACTTCTCTGGAATATTCCAGATTTGATTCAAGTATAATTGTGTGTAGAATGTTTTACAACTAGAAATTTCGATCGTTGGCCGATAAGCCGAAGTTCTTTGGTCACTCAAGTCTCGGTTATGGTCAACACATAATTAACAAGTAAAGATCGAGCTAAAATGATTCTATTACTATCTGACATACGATGAATTTGGACTCAGCAACGAATATCTTTCTACATTTATCAAATGTACTTTAGTAGCTCGTACTTGTTCATGAAACTTCAACTACATAACTTCTCATATTTGTGTAACGTGGAGGTACTCTAACAAACTCTCGATATGAAATGTTTTGTCAATATTGAATAACGCCATCTCAACGAGTTTCGTTTCTTTTCCAGGAACGGAATCTATCCTTTGACTGCCTTTGGTGCTAAACTGCCACCTCCACCTCGGTCCAGAGCCATTTCGCCAGAAATGGCCGAATCCGTGAAGTCCGTGACCCCGGAACCCGTAGATGTAGAAAATAGGAAAATAATTAATATGATGTGCGATGTCAAGTCCAAAGAAGAAACCTGTGATTTTGTGGTAAGTCAAAATTATCTGTTAACTACAGCAGATAGTAAAATATTCCACCACCGGTTATTTAAATTACCAAATATCTAAGTGCAAAAGCTGCATTTGTGGATTTGATAGAGAAATTGAATGTAATAAATTGAATACATTGAATTTTAACTCTTTGCGGTACAGCAATTCCAGTGAAAATAAAACCTTAGCGGTACAAACAAAATTTTATTCGAAAAAACGAAGATTGATGGAACATGTTGATTCGTTACATCATAATGAAGTGAAAACAAGCATAAAAAAAATCTGAAGTCAATTGACAAAAAAATAGAGGGTGGTACATTTTTTGAACCAGCATACTTATGTGAGTGATTGAAATTCCAGCAGTACCCTGTTGAATCAGCTAGTACCCATACTTTGTAGCATTGTTTGATAGGCTTTTTAGGCAAATACTGCTTCAAGGAAGAGCGATCTTTGAATTTTATCAAAGACTCATCTACGGCTATGTTTTCATGGGTTTGAAGGCACAATTGAAAATTATTTTTGAAGGAATCCAGAAACGGCCTCAACTTATACAATTTGTCATAGTTAATACTGCTGCGTTCTGGAATTACGCTATTATCGTTCAGATGAAAATTTGTGAGAAACCATCCAAATCTAGTTAAGGTCATCACTTTGCTAATATACGGATCGCGAAGATCCTGAGATGTAGACCAGTGATCTCTGTAGCTGGGTAATTTTTTTATGCCCATCAGAAATATTAATTTCCAAAAAATTTTTATCTTTCATCCATTTCTGCCTGTCTATATAGGTTTTCCAGACAATTGGTACTGCTTGCTCCGCATATAAATTGGTTTGAAAAAGCATGTGATTCAAAATATCATCAGTGATCAATAGATTGAAAGCTTCATACGGATTCAGGTTTTCACGATCACGATGAATTGTGGTAGACCGGTATCGGCAATAAATGGTTCTGGTGGGGATACACTAGTCTGGAGATTACCCCATTCTATTTATATTTGAGACCTATGCATCTAGACCAATGTCTCTAATGGCAAATTGGCACTTGTATTCCATTCATCCCCATCTGAATGAAAGCTCACTTCTGCATTGCCATCCTCCTCTTCCAGTAATTCGACCGTATCGTCTTCCAAGTCGCTGTCCATGTCCGAATCATTTTTGGAAGGTATCGACACACAGCCACCATTCTCAATACGCTCGCTTTTATCGTAACACTCATCTACTGTCATTCCTCCCTATTTGAATGGGAGAGGTTCACTCCTTCTATTCATATTGCACTGCAGTACGGTGGTACAATTTTTGAACACCTAAAATTGTGATTCAAAACTCATTAAATCAAGGTACAGAACCAAAAAAATATACACACACACCTTCAATAAGTCCTGTAGACTATATTTCACTGAAGTATCTTTCGAAAGAAACGTTTTCACACTAAAAGAATATCACGTAAGCCGGCCGCGACGGAATGATAAAAACCATATGCATTTCTCGAATGAACAACCGTTTCCAGTCAAAACAAAATGAGTCATAATACTCTGTATAACCCAATAAACGGCCCGCTATAGAGGTGTACGATTTAAACCCGTGTCCCTTTTAGCTAAAAGACTGAATATATTAATTAAGGCTTCTATTGGGCTCATCGCCCGTCCTCTTGCTCACTTGATCTATTGTTCATTTGCGGAAGGAATCTTTCCTGAGCTTTTGAAAATTGCTCTGGTGAGGCCTTTATATAAGAAAGGAGATAAAGAAGATATAAATAATTACCGACCAATAAGCCTGTTGACAACGTTTTCAAAGATATATGAGAAAATTCTAGCAAATAGAATGATCCACTTCTTTAGAAAGTTCAAAGTTATCTCTGATAATCAACATGGCTTTGTTAAAAACAGAAGCACAGAAACGGCAATCTATAAATTGACCACTGATGTGATTGCTGCTCTGGAAAGAGGAGAAGTACCTGTTGGACTTTTTTTCGACCTTTCTAAAGCCTTCGATTTCGTTCAACATGGGGTGTTGTTGAAGTGGCTTGAAATGTATGGAATTAGAGACAATCAACTAAAGCTAATAAGTAGTTATCTTTCCGATAGAAAACAAAGAGTGCATATTCAGGTGGGCAACAGGTCTTATTTTTTCCGAGGATAAAATTCTGAATAGTGGAGTCCCGCAAGGCAGTATTCCTGGGCCCATTACTTTTTGTCATCTATATTAATTCATTATCCAGTGCACTTCCGGAAGAGATATGCAGACCTGTTATGTATGCTGATGATACTACTTTTCTTGTAACGGCTTCAAATATTCCTTCAGCTTTGGATGCATCTTCAGTGGTCCTGAGCGGAGTTAATGGGTGGTGTCGGGAAAGAGGTCTAATTGTAAATTTTCAAAAAACCGAGTGTGTTGTTTTTAGCACACCAAGGTCAGTTTCAAGCATGCTTATGATAGGTGACTGTGATCACGAGATAAGTGTAAGTGAGACGGTGAGGTTTTTAGGTGTGTGCTTGGATAGGTATCTTAGATGGGATATTCACATAAATACCCTGAAAAAAAAAGCTGAATAGTGTATCGTACATGTTGTATATGCTTAGGAATCAAGTCACTTTCAAGGTTCTCAATATGTTGTATTTTTCTTTTTATCAATCCTTGCTGTCCTATGGTATAATTTTTTGGGGCAACTCGTCCCTCGCAGAAAGTATTTTTGTGTGTCAGAAGGGTGTAATAAGAACGATCTTGAAGCTTGGGTTCAGACAATCATGTCGTGGCTCTTTCAAAAATTTCAACATTTTAACGTTATATGGTTTATATATATATAAATTACTGATTTTTTACCACAAGCATGAAAATTATTTCTCAAGTTTCAAAAATGTCAATAAAACCAGAAGAATTTTTCCTTATCTCTTCCCGGCTCACTCGACAGCACTTCGCGAGAAGAGTACTGAATATATGGCTATAAAAATATACTGCCGCCTGCCATTGCGTTTTCGTACTATCTTGGACCATAATGTTTTCAAGAGAAGGATTCATGACTTCATATTACAATGTGAACCTTATACTGTGGAGGAATTCCTTGCCTGCTGTGTTGTTTGATTAATGTTTATCTGTGACATGTTTCAATTTTACTTTTATACTTATCTGTGATTGTGTAAAATGATATTTGAAATTAATAAACTTATTATTATTATTATTATTATTATTATGGTGGTTTAAATTTTACCCCACCGTACTGCACGGTACAAAAAAAGCGTGGTTCAAAATTTGAACCACCGTACTTGAAAGAGTTAACAGGTGTATAGCTTATCTATTAAATTTGCATAGGGTGATTTAATTGGCTATTATATGGCTAATATTTACTAGAGCTGCTTCATACACACTACTTAAATGCATATACACTATATTGACCATATGAATGATTATTGCATGATTGAATTAACAGAGAGTATTATAGCTTATTTGTTATTTATACAGGTAGAATAATTTGATTGGCTCGTAATGTACATCGAAGCTGGTTATCTTCCCACATTTAGCATATGAATTTATTCATTATCGAATTTGTTTTTATGTTCCTCTTCTCATTTAATAGTTGTTGAAATTACTTGTTTTCCAGTTAAATGAATATTGCATGATTTAATTAACAAAGAGTATTATAGCTTCTTCATCATTTATATAGGTAGAATAATTTGATTGGCTCGTAATGTGTATTGTATTATATTTATTACCAGTTTTTTATAAAAAAATATACAAAATACATAGCTTAAAGACTAATATAAATAGTATATCCTCACAGAGGTAATCAATGTTACCTGTGCGTGAGGCCGGTAATTAAAACTAAACTAAAAACTAATATAATTAACTCTAAGTAATTGACTCTAAGTAACTTAAAAAACTAGGCTTTAAATATTTTCTAAAAATCTTCTTTAGTTTGTATCACAGTCGTCACCTAATGCACAATTAAATATTATTACGTCTAATATATTCTTTTAGCTGCTTTTTTCTTTTAATTTTATTTTCAATAAATTTTAGTTCATTACGTAATGCATTAAAGACTAGGATAGCTTTGATATAAGATCTTTTTTTACTTATTTTTAATGTTCTTTTTGGCAATTGTATAGATTTATTTCTAGTTGCACTTGTTGATTTTGAACATAATTCTGATAAAGTTACATAATGATATAGTAGAGATTCAAGTGAAAATTGTTGTTCTATTGTGCAAGGTTGATTTTCATATATGAAGTTTTTTTTGTTGATTATTTTTAAAATTCTATTCTGCCTTCTTCGCAGCAAAGAGATTTGCGTGGAATAAGCTCCACCCCAAGCTATTATACCATAGTTGAGCACACTATTAAATAAAGCGTAATAGACTATCATTAACGTCTTATGTTGCATTATTTTTGATAACTTAAAAAATATAAAAACCAAATATTTTGTTTTGTTTAATATATAGTTAACATGCAAATTCCAACTCAACCTATAGTCTACTATTAGACGCAGATATTTACAACTTTCAACTCTCTTAACTTCTTGATTACTTATTTTAACATGCAATCTTTCAGGTACACTATCACAATAATTTCCAAAAGTTGCAAATACAGTTTTATCAATATTCAACGACAATTTATTTAAAGCAAGCCAATCTGATATTTCTTGTAGTTGAAAGTTCATTTTTTCCTCTACCTTTTTCCAATCTGATTCCTCAGTTATGACTGCAGTATCATCAGCATATGAGACAATCTGGCCCTCAGGCGTATTCATGAGCAGATCATTAACATAGAGTATGAATAAGAGTGGTCCCAGGATTGTTCCCTGGGGAACACCCACATTCACCTCCTTCTGTTCTTCTTCTCATTTAATAGTTATTGAAGTTACTTGTTTTCTAGTTAAATTGAATTAACAAAGAGTATTATAGCTTGTTCATCATTTATATAGGTAGAATAATTTGATTGACTCGTAATGTACTTCGAAGCTGGTTATCTTCCCACATTTAGCATATGAATTTATTTTTATGTTACTCTTCTCCTTTAATAGTTGTTGAAGTTACTTGTTTTTCAGTTGACAATTGTGCTTAGGATGGACGATAAGATGAATAGGCAATTAACAAGTTGTATATCGCCTTCGGACAATCCAAGAGAACTGGCACATGAGCTTGTTCACTATGGATTCATCAATGAGGTAAGATTTATGATTAATTTCGGTGGTTAATTTGAAATCACAATATATTGACTTCAGTTGAGAGAAATAAAATTATATATAATTAATGTTTTATCTACTATAAAAACTGAATTGAACAAATTATCCATGATGTAAATATTACACGGAACCTTATTGCGATAGCTTGTTTCTCAGTGCAACTATGGCTTTTTTGCTTTATGAAATAATTTTATGAAAAATTCACTGAATTTAATTAAGCTCCTTGGATTGCAAATTGACATGTCATTTACTTGGAAAAATCATTTTTTTGTAGGAAGATTTCATCCAATTGCTTTGCCTCGAGCCTACATCATCTTGTCGTTGAAAATATATACCTGGTGTTTTATCACTAACTTTTTATATATTATCAGATATGGAATAATTTGTTTGGGTAATTCTAGCAAGACAAACAGAGTTTTACTATTATAAACGAGAACACTACGGTGCATGTATAGTTTGCCATTTAGGTATCCATGTAGACAAATATTTATTGAAAAAAGACAGTACCTTGCTTCTTCATTCTTGAAACACTGAATTTTGTCAAAATTAATCTACACAATTTCACATTTTTAACTTCCATTATTTATACGATACTCGTAACAGTTTATTTTTTTATAATAGACGTAGGTTGGAACTCTTTGAGAGCAATACATATTACTTTGGGGCAATCGTTTACAACAAGCTACCTAAGTGGTTGCATTAACTCACTTTTAATTGTTTTGTGTCAGCTATGACCATAATTTTGTTGTAGAACGATTATTATACAGTTGATGAATTCTTGGCATATGAGTTTTAAATCATTTTCTATGAAATGTGGAATGATTTTTTTATTTGCCCTATATCTTGTATTCGATCCTTGGATTAATGAATTTTCTTTCTTTGTTTGTTCATAGATCGATCGGGATAAGATAGCTGGCCTGATAGAAGAATCGATGCAGAACCAATGTCCCGCCTCTCTTCACAATAGTCCCACCCACCAGCAAAACAACAACAGCGCCACTCTTCAATCTATAGCCTCTGCTGCCCTGGACATAGCGACCGCGAACAGTGCGACAGTTGCTCAACCAGCTGGCCTGACCACGCCCCCGATATGCGCGACCAATTCGGTGACTCCACCCACGCCACACCCCGCTTCAACGCAAGTGCCGATGCACACTACCAGTTAGTAGAAGGAAAACGAAGAAAACTTGTGAAAAATAGCTGTTTCTCTTTCGCGTCGGGTCTTCGCCGTCCCGGATATTAGAGGTAAAATTAAGTTTATAGTTCACAGACAGTGTTCCTCTCTCGAATTTAGACTGTTTTAATTGATGCTCGATACGAGGTTGGGGTATCAGTTAATTAGTTTGGAAGAGTGGGCAAGTGGAAAAATGGGCGTGTATTTATATTAACTACGAACTCGTTTGCAGAAATGTGAAAACATGATTTATTTTTTCAAATTGAACAGTAGTTGAAAGTGTGATATTCAAAACATTGAGACTGTTTGTTATGTAGGAAACAAATTTAAAATACAATAGCTTGTTGTATGTACGGATTATATTTTCTTTTTCAGCGTGATTCGGTCTCTCGAGTTCTCTCAGTTATCAACCGTGTAGAAATTACTTCATTGGAATGTATTGAAATTTCAGTTTTTTGTTATTTATGAAACATAATCTCCATGCTTTTCAAATATATGTTTCATAGTGGTGAATTTTTTTCTTTGTTCAATGTGGCAATATATTTTTCTCTGAATTTAAATCAGTTATTTTGGGTTTCTCTGCAATTATTGAATGGCAGATTTTTTTTAATATAACTATCAGCAGACACAAAAAATAAAGTAAAAGTCATAGTGTGACTCATCCAATTTTCTCCATGAAAAAATGATATGAGTTTGCTCCTAATTATAAAATGGGAAAAAAATTATTTTAATTCACAGCACTTAGTAAACTTTCCTTTATATATAATGAAATAAAAAGTTTTTATTCAAATTATATTCTTTTTACGTATTGATTTTGATCACAGTCCACAACTCTATAAATTTTTCCAATTAATAAACTTGCAACTCTTAGAAAGTTTAGTTTCGTCTCGAGATGTTAATGTAAACTTCAAATAAGCATAGCCCATGCTTCGACTGTGTCTTCGGGTATTTTCGAAACGAAAGTATTGGAAATACATAATTATAAAAGTCCACTTTTTTAATCTTCAATTACTCCAACCTCAGTACACAACTAGTCTTGTGAAAATGCCATTTCGGAACATTTTAGGTATGTCTAATTTTACTTAGTTCTCTCAAAAACGCTGAAATTAAGTTTTTTGGAGAAACGTAAAATTACTACATTGTACTTTTAGAGTCGTGTACCCAATTTTTATTTTGGCATCAAAATGAACGAAATATTATTTGTATTATTAATTCTGGTCTTTACTGCCATAGAGAACTATGGTAAGGCTTTAAGACGAGAATCTAAATTGGAAATAGAGTATTTGAATGGAATGATCGCTGAATCTACAAGCTTTTAGGAGATTAAAACGCTTTGTGGGTTCATTGAATAATCTGGTTCATACTTAAATAACGTCTACAGAATGTAGGGACAGTTTCGTTTACAATAATTCAAAACTCACATACAGGGGTATGTCATTTCAAAATGAATAACACACCTAATGGTCATCTTGAAGTGAACGATCCTTAATTTAAATATATGAATCAATTTCCAGGAAGGTAACTCTTAATGTTCATTTTGGCGCCAAAATGTCTTCGAAGCACTGCATTTTCATCTAGAGAGCAATAATTGCTTTCGATATATCTAAACCGAGAATAGACAAGTCTAAAGGAAGGTGGAGTCGTTTCTGAATGAAGTTAAATTAGAGAAAAAAAAGTAATAGGCTGTTGAAGACTGTAAAAATGCTGGACATTGTGCTAGTCATGTGAACATGTTTGTTATTCTGTGATCGGAGCTCCAATGACATTATGCACTGGACTGTTTTTATTGATTAAAAAGAAATATTTGTATATGTTTCATACTATATATGTGATCTGTTTCCTGTATATTATAATTTTGTTACTGAAAATACCCATAGGTCCCTTGTTATAACGACTCGAATCGCCCTAAAGGATAACTTTATTTATTTCACTTTCCGCAATCGTACAAACTTGCCAAATATTTTATTTTGGAGAAGATACGACGGTTCTACAGATCCATGTTTTTTAAATTATATCAATCGGTTCCTTTTTCGTTGATCGGTTTTTCTTTCTGTAAAGTTATCTTTTGAGGTGATCGAAAACGTTTCAGCTTCTGTTTCGTTGAATACTCGTGTTGCAAATGTTTTCTTTGTTTGCCCTTGAGACTGATGTATTTATAAATATAAGCATATTGTAGCGATAGTAGAAAGAAGCCAGGGCAGGACCAATTCTAAAAAAAAAACGAGTTTAAGTTCCACAGTCGTTTAGAAAAACACGGTATGCTTCAAAGGATATCATTTTCGTCTATTGCGCACATATTTTTTGGAGAAAATCAACGAAATTTAGATCATTTCTGGCCTATAACGATGAAAATCTTGTGCAAAATAGAGAAATATATTGAATTTGGAAAATTGTCCGGCTGGAACTAGAAATTTCTTGTAATTTCAAATATCTGTCAAATTACTTTGAAGCGTGCCCCATTGGAGAGGAGTGGATGTGTAAATAGAAGGAAATCTGTAGATAAATATTAGTTTTTTTATTCAGAAAAAGAGAACCTGTAGACCATAAGAATTATTATTTATTGTACCACTAATTACGAAATTGTGTATGAGAGCTCTGTTGAAAGTCCAGTGTGATAATACGCTCAAACTTTTAATGGGATAAGTCTGGACATGGCTTAACCTTCGCGCAAGTATATAGTAGAGATTTTCATTATTATTCAATAAAATCTAAATTTTTCCTTGTTTTATTTCTATAATCAGATGTTTCAATTATCCGATTGAAAAATCTTACACTTGTCTTGAATTATGATTTTAAATTATACCAAATAGACCACCAATTATACTGGTTTTTCATTTAGTTGGAAATATATATCGTATAAATTTACATTGCCCAAATAAATAATCTATTTAAAAAAAAATTGTTACTACAAAACTATTCGAAATAGTTTTGTTTCTTGAGATCTACTTGAATTTTATTAATAGTTGATAATCATCGAATGATTCTCTAGTTATAATAATATGTGCCCAAAAGATCATTGAATTTTACGATGTAACTTTTTTCGAAAATTTACTTATATATTTATTTTATATAATAAAATTGAAGCATGTTTAGAATTGACGACCGCAGTTTTATGAAAAATGAAAATCTTTACTATGAAAGCATCGATTGAACTTAAATTCTGCTTTCCGCTATACTTTTTTAATTACATCAGTATATGTATGTAGTGTTTAATTTGAGTTGATTTCACATTAATAATCACATAATGTAAGGCTTTTTCAAACCACAGTTGAATTTCTCAAATACAATGTATTGTTGTTCCCACGTGAATTAATTTAACATGCAGATATCAGATTTGCCACAAAATTGCCTTTCTCACGAATACCCCGATCTTCAAAATTCAGTTACATATATTTAATCAGGACTGTCAATTTCTGCATGGTTGTTCAAATAGTTTTTGCTCATATTGAGCAGTCGCCGAGAAAAAATTCATAAACAGAATGAGACTTGCATTTATGAAGCTTTTGCCAAAAAAAAAACACATAATTGCTATTCTGGAAAATATATCCGAAGCGTGAACATATACCACTTGAAACATCGACATTTGAAAATATGTAAAATGTTTAACATGTTGAAAGATCAAGTTGTTGTTGAATATTTTATTTATTTAAGATGTAATAGTGACTATTAAGATAAGTGGTAAATTTGTTTTTTCATTATTATTGTCAACATAAATTTTATATTACCATATAAGTTAACTGTATTATAGTAATATACCGCAGGCTGTTTAACTGTATACCTAATTTAACTCACTTGAATGAGAATTATTATGCAATATGGTCAATTTCATGAGTCTTGTATCTCTTCTTTCAACCTTATTATTTTATATATTTTTTCTAGTTCTGATTATGCCATTTGAAGTATAATAAAATATTTTAAAAGTTTCAGTAGGTTTTAACAATCCTCAAGGAGTGTCGGCTTTAAAACTTTTTTTCAGGAATTCAGGAAGTTATAGTTTTACAAGATGTGTTACCAAAGCAGAATTTGTCTTTGCATTATCGAACAAATTTAAATCTGATGATTATAAATTATATATATATATATATATATATATATATATATATATATATATATATATATATATATATATATATATATATATATATATATTTCTATATATATCTCACCGGAATATAACAAGATCCGCAAGTTTATAAATTTCCTAGGAAATTTATAAACCTTCGTAGGATTCTAAACGACAGATAAATTGTATTATTTTACGCCCACATTTTCGCAAATTTATCAATTTGCGACGTCTCGTGGTAAGTTTATAAACTAACGGATATCCATTCGTAAGATTCTAAACGGTTCGTCCAATCACAGAAGAGCTTTTAATGTTACGCTTCTTTAAAATACGGCAAATAACACACTGCTCTCTGATTGGTCGATGTTGACAGTGGCAATGCTTGAGTCCATAGACTTAGGTACAGTCAGACTTGCCAAACTATGAATTTATCAGTTTCGATTACCTACCTACAGTATTTTTACTTTAAAACTAGGTAGGTACCTATAATACAGGGTTACTTTTTCACATAATATACTAATGACCCCTACTTCACTCTACCACAATAAAACAACAGAAATCGTGTTCTGCGATATTAAAGAGGTTCATTAAAAAAGAAAAAACAATCATAAAACATTTTAATGACATTTTTAATTTCTTCCTCTGTCCACTCCGACTTGTTACTATTTAGGTCATGGCCACTATAAAACTTTCGTAGCTCTGTGGTAAATTTCACTTCGTCAACAAATTTTCCAGCAGTTACCGCACTATCTTCACCATTTTTGCTGTCCGCAGCTTCTAGGTCACATTCATTATGGGTCTAGTTTAGTAACCTTAGCAAAATAAAACTATTTTCAGAGTTCAATTATAGAAAAAATATTAAAAACTTTACAAAAATACAGGAGTAACCGGTTTGTTTATGTTCCGTGGCGACCAATGGCGGTGGAGAGGAAGGAGAAGGAACACGTGACTTATTCAACCAATCAGATCGCACATGGCGTTCGGTTATTGCTCACTTATTATTTTACGCGTGATTTCGGTAAGTTTATCAATTTGCGAAAATGTGGGCGTAAAATAATACAATTTATCTCTCGTTTAGAATCCTACGAAGGTTTATAAATTTCCTAGGAAATTTATAAACTTGCGGTTATATATATATATATATATATTGCGGTATATATATATATATATATATATATATATATATATATATATATATATATATATATATATATATATATATATATATATATATATATATATATATATATATATATATATATAATCGTTCTGGGGGAACAAAGTTTCAACAGGGATGGTATATGTCTATCGGATACTATGCCCAAAAATGGTAAGTAAAGATCAAATTTTATGCCAAGTATATGGTTCATCACAAAAAAAGAGTTTGTAACCTCTACAGTACACTTACTTACTTACTTTTTCGAGTCCGAAATCATCCCATCTAGAGTTTTTCGGCACTACACACTACAATTCTGGCATGTTAGTGTTAGTTGACAATTCCATCCAATATTTAAGAAATTATATAAATGAACAAAAGGAATATGAATAAATTTTAATGGCAAAAAGACACTTTTTTAAATTCACGATTGTTTCAAGTTTCAATATGAATATTAAATTAGGACTGAATATTAATTTTCAACAGAAAAAAGTAACTTACAAGAATCAGAGGAAACTAAAATATTCCTTATCATAAAATTTAGAAATCAAAACACTTTTTGAATGATAGCTGGAAAGGCATTTGTCCTAAACTTGAATTTCAACTGAATTAATGAATATGAAAGCTTTATTTATAGTTTCTCAAGATAATAGATTTTTTGGTATTGGAATACTCACAAAAATAATTTTTTTCCATATGTTCATGAAATGGAATATTACAAAGAAACATTTGTTTATAAAAATAATTTATTGAAAAATATCACCTTTTGTACATAATTTATATCACTAATTATCTTAAAAATATAGCAACTGCATGAAAACAGTGAGATTAATGTATTTGTCATTCTTGAAAAATCTAAATTGGTCCACTGTACATTTACATTGAAATTTCATATTTTGAGTATAAAGAAAACTTCAATGGTTATTCATAGTCATAATCAAGAATTGCTTCATATCCGACGTTATATGATACATACGTTGAGACTTGGTGCTAGGTAAGTATTAATTAAGAAGTATGTACTGAAAACATCCCTGCAATAGAACACTGGTTCTAAAATGAAAATCAGAAGTAGAACATGGGTAATGTATATACATTAATGAGACTGATACATAAATCAACAAATTGTATTAAATACTGAGGCACGAGAAAAATTTGAAAATTGGTTTGTTGTTATTCATGCCCAACCAAAAAAATAAATAAAAAAATTTTATAGCTTCATTGCCGGAGTCTTACTTTTCCCAAACATAAACTTAATTCATACAAAAATTTTCATTCCTCTAACTCAGCTAGGAGGCCACATACCTAATTTTCTCTCCTTCGATACAAAGGGGACGGCCAATGGAAGTGCCCAAAAGAAACGGTAAAATATAAATATACATGTGTATACATATGTAATATATATATATATATATATATATATATATTCATATATATATATATATATATATATATATATATATATATATATATATATATATATATATATATATATATATAGTTATATATATATATATATATAGTTATATATATATATATTATATATATATATATATATATATATATATATATATTTTATATATATATATATATATATATATAAATATATATATATATATATATATATATATTATATATATATATATATATATATATATATATATATATATATTATATACATATATATATATATACATATATATATATATTATATACATATATATACATATATACATATATACGTATATATATATATATATATATATATATATATATATATATATATATATATATATATATATATATACATATATATATGATGGTAGGTTAGACGTTTACGGAGAACGGAACATGAGATTATTCTGAAAATTTGGTGTCATGGGTAATTGATTTTGCTCTATCGATCTAAAATAATAGTGGCGCTGCGGCGTTGCCGCTTATACTAAAAAGTAGCAGCAACTATGAAATTTCAAATGAGACACCCTATATATTATTTCATTTTTTGCTTCTCTACCATTTTCCAATTGTTTTTGTATGATACTTCCCTATACCTATCTCCAGAGGTTTTCGAGAAATTAGATGGTTTCCTTATTTTTTTGTGCTAAACATAGCTTCAATTAAATGTTCATTACTAAGGTATTCAGATTCGTTCTCCATTATACAGGGTCCTTCAAAATTTGCGATTTTGACGATAAATACAAAAATAGTAAAAAGTGCATTTTTTGAAAGGTAATACCCTGCATATTATTAAATATCTCGAAAGAAAATTGAAATTTCTTTCAAATGATATATCATGTTCCTATACCTAAAAAGTCAGGTTTCCGAAATAAAAGCAAGTTTCTATAAAAATCGGATTATTTAGCCATATTTCATATTAGGTAGCTATGAAATGTCAAGAAAGATGTCATTATGAAAATTTGACAATTAGTCCATCAACAATAAAACGTTCGCGCGTTCATTAACGAAAATTTGATTTGAAAACAATCAAAATGGAAGGCAATAACTATTCTCATGAAGTTTTGATGAAGTTATTTATTGTACATGGTCAATGTGACCAAATAATAGCAAGAACATGCAGAAAATTCAATGAAATGTATACCTATTAACAATAAACGAGAGAAAATTTGTACGTTTACAAAATAATTTTATCACTTATGGGTCAATACTGGAAGCGAAACGAAATTTACTAAACTAATAAAAAACAATTTGCGTTACGTAAAATAACATAACATAAGTGATAATATTATTTTGTAAACGTACAAATTTTCTCTCGTTTATTGGTTGTCAATAGGTATGCATTTTATTGAATTTTCTGCATGTTATTGCTATTATTTGGTCACATTGACCATGTACAATAAATAACTTCATCAAAACTTCATGAGAATAGTTATTGCCTTCCATTTTGATTGTTTTCAAATCAAATTTTCGTTAATGAACGCGCGAACGTTTTATTGTTGATGGACTAATTGTCAAATTTTCATAATGACATCTTTCTTGACATTTCATAGCTACCTAATATGAAATATGGCTAAATAATCCGATTTTTATAGAAACTTGCTTTTATTTCGGAAACCTGACTTTTTAGGTATAGGAACATGATATATCATTTGAAAGAAATTTCAATTTTCTTTCGAGATATTTAATAATATGCAGGGTATTACATTTCAAAAAATGCACTTTTTACTATTTTTGTATTTATCGTTAAAATCGCAAATTTTGAAGGACCCTGTATAATGGAGAACGAATCTGAATACCTTAGTAATGAACATTTAATTGAAGCTATGTTTAGCACAAAAAAATAAGGAAACCATTTAATTTCTCGAAAACCTCTGGAGATAGGTATAGGGAAGTATCATACAAAAACAATTGGAAAATGGTAGAGAAGCAAAAAATGAAATAATATATAGGGTGTCTCATTTGAAATTTCATATTTGCTGCTGCTTTTTAGTATAAGCGGCAACGCCGCAGCGCCACTATTATTTTAGATCGATAGAGCAAAATCAATTACCCATGACACCAAATTTTCAGAATAATCTCATGTCCCGTTTTCCGTAAACGTCTAACCTACCATCCACCGTGAGTGACCCTGTATATATATATATATATATATATATATATATATATATATATATATATATATATATATATATATATATATAAAAATTAATTTTTCCAAAATAATCAGATCTTCGTGAGATGAGACAGTTTTCGCTCTATCTCCAATAAATACTAAAGAGATTCTCACCTCACGTACGTGAAAAATAATTCAAAAAATATATTGCATTTCAAGGTTACACAAGATTGAAAAACTTTTTCCATTGCCATCAATCAAATATTACTCTGCGGAGGAATAACATCCATGCCATCTCGACACTTAGGAATATACAAAATTGTACAAGTATGTTCCCATATATCTTCGGGATATTTATTTTCAGTTGACCAAGAGTCACTTTCTATATCATAACATTCTATGGCAGCGGTATCTTTATCGAACATAGCATCACTATGAAATCCTCCGATGAAATAAATTTTCTTCAACACACTAACAATTCCCGCATGATATCTCGGAGTTGGCACTTTGGTCAAAACTGTCCAGCAGTCTTTTTCAACGTTATACACGTCTATCGTATCTACAAGTGTTCTGGTGCCCGTCTCGAAATCTTCTTGCCAACCGCCGCAGACGTAGAGGAAATTGTCTATGGACAACATCACGTGGTCCGCACGAGGGATTAGTAAAGGCGCGCACACTGTCCACCGCTTGTCACTTACGTCGTAACAATACATAGTGTTCTGGATGTTATCGCGGTCCATTCCACCGCACACGAATAATTTCGGAACAGATGCAATTTCGTAGCTTGCTCCGGCATGTTGGGTGAGATATACTGGCAGAGGATCCATCATTGACCATTTATCAGTCTCTACAAAGAAAAATAATCAGAATTATCAGTAGTAATACTGTAAGTACTTCAAAATAATCGGGTTATACATCGATAATTTGTTGCATATTTACAAAGAGTGTCAGTTTGACAGTCAAAATAATCCGACCGCGAAGCGGGAGGATAATTCTGTCAAAACGACAGACAAAATCGTTGTAAAATACTTCTACTTTGACGTATAGAAGTCTAAAAGTGTATGTGTGCAATTCACACAAGGCAGAAGTTAAACTTCAGATAAGTAGCCTACTTGGCTTGGACCGAAGCAAGAATTAGGCATATATGCCATTTCCCTCGGCTCGATAATACGAAGGAAAAAAAAAGGAAACACACGTGTTTCATTCCTCCCTGAAGTATGTGTCAGGGAGGCGGGCAGCTTGAGTTTGGGATTAACTCCTTCGGCCAGATCAGAGGATACACTTGTATGTACAAGTGCATTAAGGATAGGTGAGACGGGATATTTATGGAACATAGAAAGTGTGGGTAGGGTTCAGAGGATTAATACTGGCCCAGTATTCGCCTTATAAGTTATACCCTAAAAAGGGGCCGTCGGTATCTAATCTCGCTAACTGTGAAGTGTTCACAAGCAAAGGTAAACGGAAAATGATTGAATTTGCCAGATGCAATATCTTTCTCTCAATGTGCTATCAAATTCTCAAGGACGTTTCACCGAATGTGTAAGGGTTTATTTACTTACAAAGACACGAAAATTGCTAACTATAACAGACTCGGAAAATTTTACCGTCACAAAGTTTGCAAGCAGTGACTTACATTACCACGAGGACAACTCATGGCAGACCAGTCGGCCCCGGGGTTTGAACCCGAGACCTCCCAAATACTAGCCAGCGTACGCTGAGTACTCGACTAACTAGCTTGGTAATACGAAGACTCACACAACATACATTTATAGTGGGGCAATTACAAAAGCCCGCACAAATAGTAGGGGAGCCCAAGCGGGGATTTTGGGATTTACTCATCGCGGCAGAATAACATATTGGGGGAACCTTGCACCCTGTTGAGTATTCCCACCATACATGAACCCTCGATATGGGGGCGTTCGTCTAGGGCAGCCGATCAGATTAGTAAAAAAAAATAGATCGTTCGAAAAACTCTAGCGCGTCAGATTAAGGCAAGGTGATTTAATTACATGCAGAAGAGTATGCATTCCTCTTATCGGACGATTTGGACTTTGCATAAGGAAATAGGAGACTAAAAAGTTACATTCTCGAGCACGGTTTAATTTTCATTTTGAAGGAAATGTCATTGCATTTTTTAATATCGGCGTCTCGTACGGTCACCCCCACCATGCAAACCGGCAGATTATCTTACCTTCGTTATTAGAGACGATGTGGGGTGTATAAACTATTAATATCTGATGCGCTCGGGTATTTCTATATAACGTTTTTTTTTTAATTTTTGAAGATCTGCACATGTTTCTAACAACCCCCCCCTCCCCCCAGTGAAATGGCATACATCATATAACCTTTTTTTCGTTTTAGCATCTTATCTTCCCAATCCAACAGGTCCCCACGACGCTCGAGTAAATCCCCATTTAGCATCTCGGGCTCCCCTACTAAAAAGATTTAGAGTGAGCATTTCGTGCAAAAAGTGTTAGAAGAAAACCAGCTCCGCCATTGTTTGTCAAATAGTTCCACACGATATAGTGATATGTTTTTCACTCGACTTTATTATTTATTTCTTCGTTATTAACAATTTTATGCAAAAAATCGCGTTTTTTTTAGTTTTTTGCTTATGAAATTGAAACTATGTATCAGAGTAATCGTGATGATGTCAATAGACTTATTGTAGAAAATGAAAATACGAAAAAAATGAGAGGTCGGACGACTCGATCAGACTCTTAGTCTAAGGGAAAATTGGAAAAAACCGTCCAAAATGCAGTTTTTTCAAAAGTTCATAACTCGGTTATTTTTTGAGTTGTAGCGTAGATCCTCCGGCCAGTATTAGCTATTGATATGAACTTTATTTGTGCGAAGAGCAGAAACTGTCCGATGCATAGATTTTGATCTGTGGCCATTTGAATATTTTACTATGCAATTTTCCAGCAGACCTGAATGCGACAGATATGGTCCGATTTCAATTTACTAAAAAGATTTTGAAAGTACAATTCTCATAGTTTAAAACGTTCATCTTGGTTTTTCATAAAAACGCTGAGAAATATGTTAAAAATAAAGCTGAACATGACAAAAAACGGCCGAGCGCGTGAGAGTAGTTGAAGAGTGGGGGTTTACAATTATTATCTGACAACGTTTAGAAATTACTGTCACGTTTCAAAATGCCGACGCTTTCGAATGTCATACTTCTCCTTGCCTGTTGCTCTACCCCCACTCTTCAACTACTCTTACGCGCTCGGCCGTTTTTCGTCATGTTCAGCTTTATTTTTAACATATTTCTCAGCGTTTTTATGGAAAACCAAGATGAACGTTTTGAACTATGAGAATTCTACTTTCAAAATCTTTTTAGTAAATTGAAATCGGACCATACCTGTCGCATTCAGGTCTGCTGGAAAATTGCATAGTAACATAATCAAATGGCCACAGATCAAAAACTATTCATCGGACAGTTCCTGATCTTCGCACAAATGAAGTTCATATCAATAGCTAATACTGGCCGGAGGATCTAGGCTACAACTCAAAAAATAACCGACTTATGAACTTTTGAAAAAACTGCATTTTGGACGGTTTTTTCCAATTTTCCCTTATACTAAGGGTCTGATCGAGTCGTCCGACCTCTCATTTTTTTCGTCTTTTCATTTTCTACAATAAGTCTATTGACACCATCACGATTAAACTGATAATTTCAATTTTATAAGCAAAAAACTAAAACGCGATTTTTAGCATAATATTGTTAAAAACAAAGACATAAATAATAAAGTCGAGTGAAAAACATATCACTATATCATGTGGAACTATTTTACACACAATGGCGGAGCTGGTTTTCTTCTAACACTTTTTACATGAAAAAATCTCTGTAGCTTGGCCTATATAGAAAACACCGTATACTTGTATTCTACCTCATTCTCTCGCAGGCTAAATCCTATTTATGTATACGTTTCCCTATTCGGTGTAGCTTTTTCGTTTCATCGAATTTTCACAATCACAAGCTAAATAAGTTTCACAACAAAAATCGAGAATTCGTTTCAAAAAGGCATTGCCGCAACGGTTTAACCTCGTATTATTTTTATTTTATTACCTGGGTCGTAACATTCGCAAGTACTGCTATCGAACTCCTCCACCTCGGTAACGCCCCCTACCGCGTACATCATGCCGTTCACGACGTTCAGCGAGAATCTACACCGTTCGATGTTCATGGGAGTCATGGTGGACCATTTGTTATGCAGCGGGCTGTACCGGAAACCGAAAGGATGAACGTTCTCTTGCATGCACTGATTGAAACAGCCGCCGATGATGAACAGGTCGTTATTGAGAACGGCCGTTCCGAAATTGCACTGCTCCACGTGGGGTATTTTCGTCAGATGCTTCCACTTCGATTTCGACGAAAATTTGTACGTGATCTCGTTGGTGATTCCGCCGATTCCGAATCCGCCGATTTTCAAGACGGCCAATTCCATGCCGCGCGAGTTGAGCAGCTTCGTCGGCGTCTTGCTCTCCTCGGCGCTCATCTGAGCGTAGATTTCCGACACGATTATTCTGTACAGCTCCCAGTCGCACTTCTGATCTTCGACTATGTCGTGCAGTATCGTCTGTAGTTTTCTACGCGGTATATCTTTGAAGTGGATGTGGTGGAATATTCGTACCGCGTCCAAGACTTGGATATTCGCACTAAGGAAGAAAAACCATTTATATAGTAATTAATAGAAATTTTTCACCTTAGTTGCAATGTATATAAAGCTATTTTAGATAAACAAAAATTAGGAATTGATTTTATTTTAATTGATATTGATAAGTGTATCAGTCAGTAAACAATAAAAAAGAACAAAGATGTGATACGAAACATATGAATATAAATTAAAAATGAATACAAAAGAACTAAATTTCTCTAATTAACATTAGCTGATACCAATAAATATATATATATATATATATATATATATATATATATATATATATATATATATATATATATATATATATATATATATATATATATATATATATATATATATATATATATATATATATATATATATATATATATATATATATATATATATATATATATATACAGGTGTCCCACAATTTTTTAGACAGGCTGTAACTCTAAAACGGCTGAAGATAACTTTATGAAATTTGGTATGCAGCAATTGGACGGATTTTACAATATTGAGAATCCCTCATGACGTCAGCGAAATCATCACCGTAGCTATGACGTCATGTCATTATAAAATATCAAATGTAAAGGTGGTTGTGTGACTGCTCATATTAAAGGTCTTTTTATTCTGAATTCAACCATGTAATACACTTAGTATGTTAAAATTTATTAGTTGTGTATTTTCGATCAAAAGGAGTTTAACAAAATAAATGAAAAAATTTAATAAACAAATTTAATCACATGGAATGGTAGTTCCATGTGTCAAATCAACAAACACACTTTTAATTAAATTTTTACCTCACCATCTCTGATTTTGGTGAAATTTGGAATACTCATTGTGGATGCTGGAACTAAGAAAAATACCAAAATTCAAGTGGCTCGAAGCCATTGCCATCCCATTTTTATATTTGGCCAGGTGATTGACAGTTTTACTAACTATTTGTAGAAAATTTTAAATTATGTACTTTTTGGAAAAATATTAAGTCAAAATATAAATTTGCATTTTGACAAAAACTTTTTTTATAACGTATGGCATATTATATATTGCTAGAAAGAGCATAAAGAATGCTGCAAAATGACACCTCTTCCGAATATAAAATAAAAAAGGGGGGTGGTTGCTATTTAAAAATTTCAAGTGGGGTCTCGCAGGGCCCCACGGGGACCTCGTGACCCCAATCTGATAGCGCCAATATATATATATAAATTCATTACGCTTCATGTCAACTGGTATTCATTAGTGGAGCACTATGATGAATGACGCAATTTTCGAATTATGTATTACTTCTTCGTCAGATGCTGACTGAATGAAGGTTAAATCTTGCAGTCAAATATTTTATAAAATCAGAATGTCTGAAGTACACAAAATTAAATTCCGTAGTTTTGAGGAACTTTACAATGGTAGAACTTCAAGAAGTTACTAATTTACAAATTGTTTGGTTTTGTCATTTCACAAATTGACTGAGTTATTTCTACTATATTTACATATTTCTATAGATTCTAAAATATTTAGGTTTTTGAGTTTTGGAACTGTATGTGATTTTTTAAAATTAATTATGGTTGAAAATGTCTAACCTGAAACTAGAGAGTGTTTTGCACAGTTTGAGTTTTTTTTTTCAATCAGAAGGGCTGTTGATTTTCTTCGAATCTAGTGGCTTAATTTTCGCCTGTCGCTATGTTACAACTATTACACTCATCACAGTTAACCTTATAATCTCCCGACTCTTTCTCGCAATATCAAAGGTCGTTAAATCAAAATCTTAACACCATTCCGATTATATCAGTTTCGGCCATTTCGAGGAAATACTCACGAGTTGTAGAAGAACCAATTCAGCACGATCTTCAACACCTCGCTCTCCGAACAATCGACCGGCAGGTCGTACGCCAGCAGCGTCTCCAGCTGCGCCGGCGTCAGCCTGTAAAACTCGCTGGTGTTCGAGAATGCCAGCAGGTTCTCGTTCATAAATCTGTACACTTCCATCTTTAGCACGCTCAACGAATACGTCTCGGCGATGGTGGCTATGTCCACGCAATTGTCGATGTCGATCTCCGACTCCAGATAGTTCGAGCAGGTCTGGATCAGCGCCAGCATCTGGACGTGGGAGGCCGCCTCGAGGACGTTCTGCACGTTGGCCAGGTTGAGGGTGATCTTGCAGGTGTAGGCGTATTCGAGAACGAGGAAGAAACCCTTGGCGCTTATCCCGTTCAGGCGGATCTCGTTGCGATGCGCCTCCAGCATGTTGTCCGTGAACATGGCGCGGAAATAGTCGCTGCAAGCCGACAGGACCGCTTTGTGCGCCTTGAACGCTTGTCCTTCGATCATCAGGGTGATGTCGATCAGCTCCTCTTTCTTCCGGAGGGTGTTTAGTCCGTCCAGCACGGTACCTTGGTGGGAGGGGTAGTCGTAGCTGACCGAGTACAAGGGATTGTCGTACAGGCATTGTCTCATCGTGGAGGAACTGTAGAGGTCAATCTGGAAGAGATTTGAGTTACTGAAATGAGTATGAAATCGATGGACGGTTTGTAACTGATGCGGATATATAATTTTTAGAAGGAAAAGATTAAACCGACGACAAGCAAACCGAAGAAAACAAGAAAATATTCAACTTATCACTTATATGCTTAGATCCTTCGAAAGGTTATTATTCGAGCATTGCTACCAGCGCCAGCGTTGCCAGCATGCGTGACGAAACATCGAATGATGTAACACGTTGCAGAATCTATGGTGGCCATCTATGTGTGTAAAGTAAAATGAGTTTGCGACGTTTGGGTTTTTGTTTAGCCTAGAGTGAGATACTTATTAGTTTCCGATAGATGGCGCTATGATTTTATCGCATGTCATTAATGATCTAAGAAATTATTAGGTGGTTTTGTGGATTCGAGGTCGTTGCCCACTCGGTCAATGATCGGCACACTAGTGATGAGCTCGTTGCAGATCCAAACGGACTGTATAGTGTTTCCATCGTGTGTGCGCCGACGTCAAATGTTCTAACATTCTCCCTTGAATTATGAATGGGAATTCCATATCGTCAAATCTCATGAAACTAGCTTAGTTAGAGGGTTTATTTATCAATTTTTTAAATGTATTTCCTAACGTATTCTTTATCTTAAACTTACAGAACATCGCAAAATCGCAAAACTAGTCACAGCCCAAAACCACAAAAATATATCAATATGTGATAAAAATATGACCTTATACGTTATCAATAACAGAATGAAATGACCAAGAAATATTTTCGTAGATTTTCCTCAAGTATAACTAGTGAAAATCCGGACACCCTACTGGGTAGCACTAGGAATGATAAAACCCCTCGGCGCATGTGCATGTCGTAACGCCTGATAAGTTTATCGCAGATCATTTTTCCTCATGTTGACTATATCGGAAAATGTATGGTATTTGAGATATAATCAAAAATTTGAGTGAAATTCATAATTTTTTATTTCTAGGTGGCGCCACGTCAATATTTTTTGAATGTATTATATAAATTGAAAAACTACACATTAAATGCTATTATTTTATTTCATTATTGTAAAAATCGGTTTAGGTTTAAGATTTATAGATAGCACCACATGTCTATGGACAAAACAATCTAAAAAACGCTATAATTTTTTCATTCTTCGTGGAGAAAAATTTTTGAAAACACTTTTCTCATGAAATCATATGTGTTTTATCGATATCCGTTGGAATTTTTAAAATCGGACCAGCTACTAACTTTTTGTCGTGATACTATAACCCCTTAGCGTCGCCTCGGGGTAATAAACCAAGAATACCAGGAGTTTATAAGTTGATTTGTCCTGTATGTAAAGGAGTATATATAGGTCAGACTGGTCGATCGTTCAAGACAAGATTTAAAGAACACCAACAATCTTTTTTGAAAAATAAAACGGATTCAACGTTTTCAAATCATTGCCGTGAAAATCACCACCCATTTCCACAAATAGATAATTTTCAAATCATGCACAAATTACCGAAAGGAACCAAACTTACTTACTTAGAATCATTAGAAATTTTTAAACTCAATAATAATGCAAAAGATATCTTGCTGAACGACCAGATTGACTTGATATATTCTCCTATATTTAGTGTATTTAAACAATAATGACTTTTCTAAGAACATTGTATTGTACCAATTTGTGAAATTCACTCGATTAGCCCTTCTTGAAATATGTTCCTCTTGTCTATTTAGGTACCTACAATAATCCTTTCCCACCCGTAAGCGCAAATCTATAATTATTTTGTATTCAGTTCTTAACTCAATCTGCCCGATGATGGTCTAGTGACCGAAATTGCAATCGCAGTGTTATATTTTTCAAAATATTTTGTGATAATAAACGTAGTAAAATCAAATTTAGTTTTGTTAACCAAGAATATACATTAGAAAATGTTAAGACTTACTTAAATGGACGCGTACATTGAATAATTGATTAGAATTATGCATTTGTGGAAATAATAACGCATTTAGTTGTCGAGATATTAAATAATTTATCCGATATTTCAACACAGTTCGCCTAAGGAGCTCGGACTACTTGGAAATGTCAGAGTGTTATTAGATTAAACAAGGTTCGTTTATTTCTCTTATGAGAAACTTGAAGGACAATATGGTAATATGAACATGCTCACGTCTAGTCAATATCCGGATTCAATGAATTCAAGGAACGAAGGAAATTCACCAAACACGGTAAAATATTGTTGAAAGGAAACAATTGCAGGAAAACTTCTCTTCAGTCGTATTTTCCCCAAACATAAAAGACTATTACATTGTGTTGAAAATCAACAGGGAGGAAGTGGCTTTCAAATCCGTTTTATACCTCCTGGACCAGCGATTTATGTATATATATATATATATATATATATATATATATATATATATATATATATATATATATATATGTTGATTTTCAGGTTCTCGCAGAGATAATCTGGTTGTCTGGTTTCCCGGGTTTGTATCCGCGTATGTTCAGTGTATTCACTCCGACCAAGAAGAGCTACCTGAAGATGGCAAATGTGATTTTGCCGAAACGTCGAGCAGACTTCAACGAAGACAAAGCCCATACGCGGATACAAACCCGGGAAAGCAGACAACCATATATATATATATATATATATGGTTGTCTGGTTTTCCGGGTGTGTATCCGCGTATGGGCTTTGTCTTCGTTGATGTCTGCTCGGCGTTTCGGCAAAATATATATATAAATATATATATATATATATATATATATATATATATATATATATATATATATATATATATATATATATATATATATATATATATATATATATATATATATATATATATATATATATATATATATATATATATATATGAGTTTTCGAATTTTGAGTTCTCATACCTTTGTTATAAATGACTATTTTTTCATGAAATTTTAGTCATACCTATTTAAGGACTGAATCCAGTGGCGTGGTAATTTATTCAATAATAGAATCGCTTATAAAAAATCCCGAATTTCGACTTGAGAAAAAATATCGTAGTATGCCCTGAAAATTGAAATAAACATTTCAAATTTTGGCCCAAGGTAGATCTTCTAGTACTTGACATTTCAAAAAAAACATGGTTGTAATCGGTTCACAACTTCAAATTTCACAGGAGTGTTTCCTTAAAAAATGTGTATATATATATATATATATATATATATATATATATATATATATATATATATATATATATATATATAGTCAAAAAGAAAGGTACTTTACTCTTGATCAAAAATAATGTTTTTGACATACCTCGTATACGACTGATACATTTAATATCTGACGGTTGAATTTTGGATTTAAGAACATAAAGAATTTTTTATAAATAATACATTTTTTTTGATAATACTAATACTAAAAAAGCTTTCCATATTTAACCAACTTCAGTTGACACAATGGGTATATATATATATATATATATATATATATATATATATATATATATATATATATATATATATATATATATATATATATATATATATATATATCCAATATTTGAAATTTATTTTTAAAGCTTAAAATCTTTTCTTTGAGCAAATTTTCGATATGGTCAAAAATAAAGGTACCCTGTTGATCAAAAATAATTTTTTTTATACACCTCGTATACGACTGATAAAATTTAAGAACTTATTGAATTTTGGGTTTTAATACATTTAGAACTTTTTATAACGTAAAACTCCATAACTTCAAAACAGTTATTCAGGAGGTCTAAAACATATATTTAAAACCCACCTCACTGTTCACTATCTACACGACGCAAACGTCCAATATTTTCTGCGAAAAACATACGACTATAAATCACTCATCTAATCTTACAATTCTCACCTTTTCGTCAAACTGATCGAACACAATCATATTCGCCTTCAGAAGAATTCAACGAGATTCTACTCATTTTATGGCGTAGCGTGCGCGCTACGACACCGTTCGCGAAACAGTCCAGCGGCCGCATTAAACATTTACCATTAACGCAATAATTATGGAAAGATTTCATCTGGACGCTCGCAGCACGCAATTCGTTCGAACGTTTCGAATGTCGAAAACAACTAACGATAATATTCGATCTGGATATCTTAAAGTCGCGCTCGATTCTGTCGCACTGGCGTACTTATTACTTTCACGGGTATTTTTTCCCGTTACCTTCGGTCGGCGCGACGTCAAACTGGTCGCTAAATCATCGATCGGGTAATACCTAAAGAGATAAGAGAATGGCTATAAATTGTCACGTGGTGTCTGTAACAAAAATTTTATTTTGAGTTGATTAGGCCGATACTTGACGTAAAGCGATAAACATATTAAAACAATTAGAGCAAGATCCCAGAGCCGCCAGATGTCACTTATTTTCTCAGCAATAATATTTGTGGGATGAAGTAGTGCTCGTATGTACTTTCAGTGTATCGATACCTGCTACCTTGTGCCGATGGCCAATTCCCAGGTGCTAAAGATGGAAAAAACTCAACTCACTTTTCTTATTTTTTCAGTTTTAATTTTTATATAATTATGATACTCAGGGAACTATTTCAATACCTTATGCAAGCAGCCAGACCGCTCGTATGAGCCAACCATACCGCCAGACACAAATGCAGTGTTGCCAGCTGCTGGGCATAAAATGTCGCAAAAAATTACGAAAAAAACCGCTAGAAGTCGCTAGCGAGCGAAGCGAGCAAAAAGCGCGCCGCAGGCAAAATTTTTGAAAATTTAGAGACTTTTTTTCGTGATTTAGCGACATTTTTGATCATCTTTCCTTATTTTCAGGCAGTTAATTTTATAACATCAGATAAAAAATCGTAGACATTTTTTCTAATTCAGAATAAAAAATAGAATAAACGTTAGTTATAGCTATAACGATATAAAAAAAAACATCATACAAAATGAATATGAATTCTCCTATAACATTTCATTAGGAACTATTGATTGTATGTAGATTTCTGTGTTTTACCTTTTTATTTTTACTCTTACTGGAAATGTATTATTGCATGTGGGCCATACGAATAAATAAATAAATTAGGAACTATAGGTAGGTACATTGATAAATAACAAAATATATTTTTCAGACTTATTTGAAGTATTTCTTTGGTCGCACCACACATTAACCATGTCAACTCATATTTCTAATCCATCAGTAATTTGGTGCGATCACTATTTGCAGACTCAAAATTTTTATTTGTTTTCTGAAGCAATGATATGATAGGATAAAGAAAGTTTCAGTATATTCTGTTTTGATTATCTTTATACATACTGTACAGCATTTCAGCTGTGTAGCAGTGCTCACTCATTCTTACTATACTGAAGTGTGCTGTCAGGGAGTCCCACTGATCCAAAATTTGTTTTATTGCACCTTCATCCTTCAATTGACATCCACCGTGTTTCAGCTACCTTAGGAATTTTCAAAGGAGTTTTGTCATTATTTACAGTTTTGTCACAAATTCATGTGAGCAAAATATCTCCATAAAAATCGCTATACTATGTTGAAAACGCTAAAATTCCGACACGTCGCAAATCGAGTTGAAATGTCGCATTGAACCAACCTAAAAACCTTAGATTTGGCGACAAAACCGCTAAGATGGCAACCCTGCTATGAGTATGACAGTATTAGCGAAATGTCATGACAGTAAGTATAGAAGGGAGATCGACGCGCATAGATAATCACTATCGCGCTTAAATGAGCAAATCATGACATTTCTCTCATACTGTCATACTCATAGGGACATTTTATTTGTGTCTGGCGGGTTTTTTGGCTCATACGATCGGTCTGGCTGCTTGCATAAGGTATTGAAATAGTTCCCTGAGTATCATATATAAAAATCAAGACTGAGAAAAAAAAAAGTGAGTTGAGTATTTTTCCATCTTTAGCGCCTGATACCTAGAAATTGGCCGTCTGCACAAGGTAGCAGGTATCCATACACTGAAAGTACATACGAACACTACTTCATCCCACAAATATTATTGCTGAGATAGTAAGTAACGTCTGCCGGCTCGGGGATCTTGCTCTATATGTACTAGGAGCAGGAACTCATCAAATCGAAATATTTTTATTCATATGAAGTGGAGTACAACCTCATACTTCATGCTCATGAGAACATTATTCGGACTTCATACTCCTATACTTTTTTCTGTGTAATCCAGTAGCGTCGTGAAAAATAAAAAAAAAGTGCGATTTCTGTCATCTATGACAGAGTTTGTCCATTTTTTACCCCGAGGCGAAGCTAAAGGGTTTATAGTCTCACGACAAAAAGTTGGTAACTGGCCCGATTTTAAAAATTCCAATGGATATCGATAAAACACATATGATTTCATTAGGGAATTTGAATTACCACTTTTTCCCAACGAAGAATAAAAAAATATAGCGTTTTTACCCCGAGGTGAAGCTAAATTCTCACTACAAAAAGTTGGGATCTGGTCCGATTTTAAAAATTCCAACGGATATCGATATAATACATATGATTTCATCAGAGAAGTTTTGTTTCCAATTTTTTCCCAACGAAGAATAAAAAATTATAGCGTTTTTTAGATAGGCATTACGACATGCGCATGCGCCAAGGTCGATATGTACGAAGTTTTACAAAACATGCGTCGAAGTGCTCTGTGTGCCACGGTAACCAAGCGACGTTGATAGCTTAAGCTTGATTCTGCGTCCGTGTCTGCTTCCCATCCATAGATATATCTTATCAATTTGATTCACAATTTGCAGCAAAATGAGCCGGCATAGGATATTCAAATTCGACAGTCAAACAATGAATATTTTTGCTAAATTTTCACGGATTTTATTCGTAATATCGACTTATTAATACATTTATTGCAATTTTCCTTCATTTCATTCGTAAAATCGACTTTCATTGTTTAATTTATATAATAGGTACATTCAAAAAATATTGACGACATGCAAATGCGCCGAGGGGTTTTATCATTCCTAGTGCTACGCAGTAGGGTGTCCTTCATTTTTTTTTTAACTCGAGGGGCCTACAGTTTAACGCCGGTTCCGAACGACCAATGGGCTTGAAAACTATGTACATTACCCAACAATATTTATTAATCATATATAACCACTAAATTCCTTTCCATCATATTATCAATTAACTGATTTAATCGTAAAAGCCAGGATGTCGTACAAAATTACGAGAAATATGACATGTTAGAAAGCTTCATTCAAAGTAATAACAGTTGTGATATTGCAACTGAGATATATTTCAATCGCTATCCAGATATAAAACAACCTAATAACGCCATTTTCAAGAGATTAAAAGAAAAACTTATTAATTGCGGATCATTAAACAAAATATAGCAAACTTTGGTTTTCGACAGTGAATTTTTCTCGAAAAAAGAGATCGAGAATGCGCCCTCCATTTTTTGTATTTGCTATAGTTCTTAGATATCCCATACAAACATAGAAATTTGACCACCCTGTAAGTTTACGTTTAGTTGTGTTTTATTCTGTGAGAAGCAGGAGATATAAGACAAGGAAAAAGAGAACAGTTTAACACTTATCTGTTATTAGTTTTAAGTGCCAGAGAGAGTTAAAAAGCCTATTCGGAAGAATTTTTTTAAAAATTTTTCCTCTCACAATTACATCTTCAAAGACCGCCCCTCCCCACAGAACTTCATTGATCCGTCACTGGCTCCTAGGATCCAAAAGCACCAAATTAGCAATTTTTGTGGTATTCTCGGAAACAAAGAACTTTTCGTCGAAGTTGGAGGTTAAATTTTCTTCAAAATCATATATAACGTTCCCCATTACAAATTTTTTGACGAATTACTTGATTTTGAAAGAATAGCAGATTTTCCTAACGAAAAAAGTCATCATTGTTAGACACCTCCATCATAACCAGGCAGCAAAAATTCCACAATATTATTATCTTGAGCTACGCTTAAGCGAGATCAAAATGTGTATCTTCAGTTTTAATGACCGCAATTGCAGATGCGATAATCAAGTAAGTATATTAACCATTATTATTTCCTCAATTCCGAGCGAAACAATAATTTGATGGTTGCAATTCAGAGCGCGCTTATTGCATATTTCACCCGACAACTAATTGCTCAGTTCCGAATATAGATGAATACCGGTATAAACAAGGAAATCAATTATGTGAATCAACGATTTGATTTTCATAATGATGCTTCTCCATCAGTATATTTCTTATCTGAAGACGTATTTTCTACAAACAGGTCTAAGGGCGTACCTCTAAGAAATTTATCCTCATCCACCGAGATCTTGAAAGGTACCCTCATTTTTTGATGATAATTTCGTCCGCACTCGCCTCGGACGCGTGCATTTTTTTACGGCATGGACAAAATATCGCTCGATTCACGCGAACCACTTGGCCGATCGGAATAGGACTTAACCATTACTATAATACAGTATGCTTTCGACCTTACGAAAAAACTCCGCGGATCTGGATTCTCGCAACCCATCTTCTCATATCGGCTCCTCAAATTAGGCGGCCTTCGGCAGCCCGCTAATCGCAAACGAATAAATATCCGAATAAATTATAGATATAGTACAAAATTTTTTCTATTACGTCAGCAACGAGCGTGTACAAATAATAATAAACAATTGTATGTTAGGCCAAGCTACAGAGATTTTTTCATGTAAAAAGAAAACCAGCTGCGCCATTGTTTGTAAAATAGTTCTATATGATATAGTGATGTGTTTTTCACTCGACTTTATCATTTATAACTTTGTTATTAACAATTTTATGCAGAAATTCGTTTTAGGTTTTTGCTTATAAAATTGAAACTATCAGAGTAATCGTGATTCTGTCAATAGACTTATTGTAGAAAATGAAAAGACGAAAAAAATGAGAGGTCGGACGACTCGATCAGACCCTTAGTCTAAGAGAAAATTGGATAAAACCAGCCAAAATGCAGTGTTTTCAAAAATTCATAACTCGATTATTTTTCGAGTTGTAGCGTAGATCCTCCTGTCAGTATTAGTTATCAACATAAACTTCAATTGTGCGAAGAGCAGGAACTGTCCGATGCATAGTTTTTGATCTGTGGCCATTTGAATATTTTACTATGCAATTTTCCAGCAGATCTGAATATTCAGACAGGTATGGTCCGATTTCAATTTACAAAAAAGATTTTGAAAGTAGAATTCTCATAGTTCAAAACGTTCGTATTGGTTTTTCATGAAAACGCTGAGAAATATGTTAAAAATGAAACTGAACATAACGCAAAAGGGCCTCAGCGTTTTCTTGAAAAACCAAGATGAACGTTTTGAACTATGAGAATTCTACTTTCAAAATCTTTTTTGTAAATTGAAATCGGACCATACCTGTCGCATTCAGGTCTGCTGGAAAATTGCATAGTTAAATATTCAAATGGCCACAGATCAAAATCTTTGCATCGGACAGTTTCTGCTCTTCGCACAAATAAAGTTTATATTGATAAATAATACTGACCGGAAGATCTACGCTACAACTCGAAAAATAACCGAGTAATGAATTTTTGAAAAAACTGCATTTTGGCTGGTTTTATCCAATTTTCTCTTGAACTAAGGGTCGACGGACCTCTCATTTTCTTCACCTTTTCATTTTCTACAATTAGTTTATAGACACCATCACGATTACTGTGATAGTTTCAATTTTATGAGCAAAAAACTAAAAAAAAAACGCGATTTTCTGCATAAAATTGTTAATAACAAAGATATAAATAATAAAGTCGATTGAAAAACATTTCGCTATATCATGTGGAACTATTTTAGAAACAATGGCGGAGCTGGTTTTCTTCTAACACTTTTTACACAAAATGCTCACTCTAAATCTCTATAGCTTAGCCTATGTATGTATTAGGGTTGTAACGGAGGCCTCCTTAGCAGAGGCGGAGGCGGATGTGAAAGTGGAAAAATATGAATTCATGATTTTTTAAAGTAGTAGATAGTCAAAAGTCATACATTTTAGTAATCAAAATTAATAAAAGTCATATTATATTTCACAAACAACAGTTTTGCAGCATTTTCACTTTCCATAGATCAAACCAGCTGAACTAAATAATTGAAATTGCCGGCGCCGATAAGTAAGTGCGAACGATTGGAGCAAACCTTCATATTTTGTGTTATATCTCCACCATGATAAAAGAACATTTTCTATTTCCTCTTCGTAGCCACTACTATTTTTCAACTTATAACAGCCAGATTGGAATGCAGACTTTGTGTTGGTAGTAAAATCTGGAAGCTTGTGCTCGGTTCATCATTCATCAGATTTGATTCTAGTCAAGGTTTTCTGAAAACAGAAGCTTCGTCATCACCAACACTTCTTGCAACATTCGAGTCATGTAGGGTTATCGATGGTATTGGTTCGGACTGAACTTGTTCTTTAACTATCTCATTCAAAATTTTAATGTGTACCTTTGGCCCAATTATGTGAATACACTGTATTGTTTGGAAGGTCACGAAATCTGGAATTGATGTTTTTGAATGATGCTCTGGAAATTCTGATTCGTGTCCGATCTCATGTATTTCAACGACGTAAATATACCTCCGTTACAACTCCGCCAAAATTTTTGCGGATGCGAATGCGGAAGCGTAGGTACGATTTCTTCAGGAAGTTTCGCAGTTGCGGAGGCGGAAGCGGAGCTCCATTACAACCCTAGTATGTATTTACAACACTTTATATATAAATTTTAGATTTTTACGATCCTCCCCTACATAAAATAAACTTTTACTATGCCAAATCGCCTCACCCATTAATATAGAGATGGACATAACTAAAAGAATGAATCACTCCATAAGTACATCCAATAACCCAACAAATGCGTTCACTTTTCGTAATAGAATCGGTCTCCCACGTCTTGAATCGAGAGTAAAACATTAAAATTCACACGGTTGAAATGTTTCTGTAAGCGTATTACGTAATATTGAATCTCTTGTTCTTAGTCTCTAAACGAGTAATTCTTGTACATACTACATATATACATATATATATATATATATATATATATATATATATATATATATATATATATGTATATATATATATATATATATATATATAATCTTTTGATAATTATTAGCAATAACAGGCTTGTTGAATCTCAAAAAACTCGATTTTATTATTAACTTTTTAATAAAATCGAGTTTTTTGAGATTCAACAAGCCTGTTATTGCTAATAATTATCAAAAGATTAGAAATAGTTCACAGGCAACAACAATTCGAATGAATAATTATATATATATATATATATATATATATATATATATATATATATATATATATATATATATATATATTACTAGAGATCAAATATTTAATGTCCCTCAACTAATAGAAAAATCACGAGAATTTAATTCACCTATGTTCTTTTGCTTCATAGATTACAAAAAAGCTTTTGATTGTGTAAGATGGAAAAGTATGTGGGAAGTGTTAACGGAAATGGGAGTTCCAGGACATCTAGTAGCCCTTATCAAAAATTTATATGAAAACAATGCAGTAGTTGTGAGCATAGATAATAAAGCATCGGATATTTTCAGAATTGAGAGAGGAGAGCGCCAAGGCTGCATATTGTCACCCAGGTTGTTTAACAACTATGGCGAATGTATAATCAGACGTGCTTTGGAGGGATATGAAGGTGGATTAACGATAAATGGCAAACTCTTGAACAATCTTCGATACACTGACGACACCACCTTAATAGCTAGAAATGAAGAGGAAATGGCCAGAATGCTCGAGCTGGTTATTAACGAGAGCAACAGCCTAGGTCTGGAAATTAATTTGGACAAGACCAAACTCATGGTGATCGATAGGAGCCACACATTACAACCAGGTTATCTACTCCCAAATATTGAAAAAGTCAATGAGTTTGTCTACTTGGGATCCTTAATAACCAACACGGGAGACTGCGAGGCAGAAATAAGAAGACGCATAGCAATGTCGCGGACAGCTTTGATGAACTTAAAAAAGATATGGAGGGACAAACAAATAACAAAGAGCACTAAAATGGTTCTGGTTCGATCTTTGGTGTTCTCCATATTTTTATACGGAGCTGAATCATGGACCATCAAGGCGGCGGACAGACAACGTATAGATGCGTTCGAGATGTGGTGTTGGAGACGGATGTTACGTATACCATGGACGGCAAGAAGAACAAACCTGTCAATCCTCAATGAACTTAACATTACAGACCGATTATCTACCATGTGCCGCAGACGTATCCTTCAGTACTTTGGCCACATTACGAGAAGAGATCAGGAAACTTGGAAAAGCTAATAGTGCAAGGCAAAGTCGAGGGTAGGAGACCTAGAAGCCGATCACCGTCTCGATGGTTGGATCAGATAAAAAACATACCTGGTCAACCCCTACAAACGAATCTCCGGGAAGCAGATGATCGCCAACAATGGAAAACCATGGTCCACAACTGTATATAGGCATAATGTCACGATTCTTCAGACATGAAGATACGACAAAAACGAACGATATATATATATATATATATATATATATATATATATATATATATATATATAAATATATATATATATATATATATATATATATATATATATATATATATATATATATATTTATTTGAATTGTTGTTGCCTGTGAACTATTTTTAACTTTTCGATAATTATTAGAAATTACAAGCTTGGTGAATCTCAAAAAACTCGATTTTATTAAAAAGTTGACGTTTTGCCACGACATTCGTAGCTTTTTCAAAACTTTTGAAATATTGAAATTTCTTTGACATTTATTGATTTGAAAAAATTTGAATAGTTAAACAAGACACTTTGTTTCATCAAAATTTTTCGCCTGTGGCCGTTCTCTGTTATTTATTACGTGCTATTCAGTCCAATATAACATTCAAATCTGTTATTATTAGATGGTAAGGGAAACCACAGAAACCTTTACCCACGTAATGTTCGAAATAGGTTCGAATTATTTTGATTTTGAAAAGTCAAAGAATAGGGTACTAGGTATTTATCTTTTTTTTCAAAAATTTTTCATCACGGCTGTGGCCGTCTTCAGTTATTAATTACGTGCTATTTAGTCCAAGATCAACAGACAGGTCTGTTGATATTAGATGGGAAGGGAACCACAGAAACCTTCACCCACGTAATGTACAAAATAGGTTTAAAATATTTGATTGTTGTCTTTAAAAAGACATTATTGTAATTTTGGAGATCACATGTTCTAAACTGTATTTTCTTTTTAGAAAAATTGTAAATTCTAGACGTGTAGATTTTGTCTAAGAAGATGAGTTGTTATGGTTAGAGTTTGTTTGTTGAATTATTTTGTTTTGATTTATGTTGTTTCTTAGAAAAAATTAAAGAATTAAATCTGCGTATACTGAACTTAAATGTTTTATATCTGTTCTATCATTTACGACTTTTAAATAAAAACGTCAACTTTTTAATACAATCGAGTTTTTTGAGATTCACCAAGCCTGTTATTGCTAATAATTATCAAAAACTGACTACTAAAATTTATCATTCAATGTCTGAAATTCTAATAAAATAATACAGAGGAAATTCATATTTTATCATTGCTTAAATTACAGTTTACTACATGACATTTCAAAACATTCAGGAGGTAAGTGAGTAGGTATGCAGTAATATCATTCGTATAGTAAAATTACTCTAAAAATTAATATTGTTACAGGAATTTAGAAAGACATTTGAAACTAATATTCAATACAACTAGCACAGCATTACTTTAAAAAAGGTTCATTTATAAAACAGAAAATTTTTTCCTAACTTTGCTTAAAAACATTATGATAATGAATTATATTAGGAGTCTTAAATATCAAAAATTGCATTAAGAGAATGTTCAATTTTCAATGAACATAATATATGACAAATAATATCTACTGATATACCTATTAATTTGTCAATATTTATGATCAAGCCCTTCTTAATAAATTGGTCATTTATATACGAAATCGAGAATGTTTAAGATGGATGTAATTCAAAATAGAAATTTTTATACATGAATAAATTTTTGAAGGTTTATCATTCACATCAATTGAAGCATTTCAAAGAACTGGTTTGAAAGCAATTGATAACTGATAAAATTTAATGACTCAGAGAAATATCAAAATTAGACTCTTCGCATTTCTCCATTTTCATATCTGGCTCTACTCATTTTTTTCCCTACATTTCATTTCTAACTTCAACGTAAGACATTCTAAATTCAACTACTTTTACCTAAACTCAGCTCACTTAGCAAAAAGCAATTATTTATTTCCTCTAACAATATAATTATATTAGTTGTTGTGATTCAATTGCCTATTACATCATTAGAACAATCAAAGTAGGTCTCTAAACTCTGGTTAAGTTATAGACGTTTAAACGCAAAACAACATGTTCATTTTTGTACTATATCATCTCAGTTTTGTAACCTTGCAATATCTATAGTGAATTTTGGAAGTCAAAAAGCAAAGTACGGTTTAACAAAAAAATATCTTTGCAAAATCTCTAAACTTATGAGAAAAAAAAAACCAATGCAGCTTGAATGAAATTTGTATAATACCGAAATTTGTTGGTATACCAATTTGTTTTATAATTATATACAAATATACATCATGAGTCGCTCATAATGGAAGTATTACCCACCTATTCTAAAAAACATTAAGTAACTGCAAGATCACTTACCAAAATGATTTACTACTACTCCAAATCTCCGGTATATTGAGAACCAAACTTTTCACCAATATGGTCGATCAGCCATATAATATCAACAAAAAGAATACTCCATCTATAATTGATACATTCATAACAAATCAAATTTTGGATGTCATTTTTAACTTCAGGTGAATATCAGTTTATTAGTCATAACCTAAAAACGCCTGTAAATAATATAATGAGATTATTTGTTCTCAACTTTGTTGTGAACATTCACTCACCGCTTCATTTTTTTCATTCCAACAAAATATCAATCAATCGTATCGTATCTACTATTCAAATGAAATTATATTTGTTGACGTTGTGCGTTGACCTATGAAAGGAATGAGATGAAAACAAAAAGGTAAGAACTAAGAAGTAGAAGTAGGACAAGGCAAGCTAGGTACTCCTTCCTTCTGTGGTTCAAGCAGCAGGGCAGCAGGTAATATTTGTTAAGTTTGCAACACTGAAAACAAAGAACTGTATCTGAGAAAGTATAAACGCAATTGGTTATGCAACTCAATATTCACCAAAAGCTTTCACTGAATTCTAGGAAATCGGAAGAAAAAAACATCTAAACTTCAAATTATTCAAATTCGGCATGATTTTTAATCATATTTACAACGTTAATATGACGTAGGAACCGTATCAAATCTCATTCAAACTATAATAATGTAGTAAATGATAGAATTGAATATTTTACTTAATTAACACATGTTTTCAAATTCTATAACATAATATAGACTTCATATTAATCAATTATTTGCAAAATATATACTTATCTTGAATTTTTTCTTAGGGAAATTCCGTTTAGGTTTTTAAAAACTAGTCAATGTTAAATTTAGTAGGCCAAGAGATATTTTATCACTCCTCAATGGTGCTTGTTAAGAAAGTTACGAACTCCAACTTATATTCCTAAAGTATTCTGATGAATGAGGTGTTGAAGAGTGTATTAGGTATCTCCGGATGTTAAGGTGAAAAAGTATTTCATTTATTAAAAGAAGATTTCATAAATGACATACTCTCCTTTGGCACACACAAAATGAAACATATAGAGAAGCCTCTTTTTGATTCAAGAATTCGTTGGGTTTGAAATTGATACAAAATATGTTTTATAACTTTAAATCCGTCATTTGATAAGTAGAGTATGGATAGTGATCGAGAATATCTATTCAGAGTTCCATTTCGTCATTCCAAATATTGATGTCTTTATAATGACATGCTTTAATTGTATATTCAAATATTAACTTTCTTCAATTATATGCATAGTAGTTAAGTTATTTATTTAATGTTAACCGACAATATGCAGTTAAAGTTATAGTGATATTGAACATTTTTGCTAAAACTGTACTCAATAGCAATGACACTTTCTTTTCCAAGAAAATATTTGGGAAATGGAAATTACACAATATGCAAGGTATTTGCAGATTATTCTTCATTATATCATCATTAGATTTTTTTGAGGGAGGAAGGCGTAAAGTGTGCGTATTACTGTATAATTTCATATCATAATTTATATATCTGCCATATTTTTTTTTTTTTTTTTTTTTAACTCGAGGGACCTACAGTTTAACGCCGGTTCCGAACGGCCAATGGGCTTGTGAACGATGCACATTACCCAACAATTCGTCTTAAAACTATAACCGCTAAATACCGGACATATACAACACCCAAGAGCAAGGTGGGACTCGAACCCACAATCCTCGGTTTACAAGCGGTAAACCATACCGCCTGGTCTACCGAGGCCTCAACCTGCCATATTTCTTATGAAGAGTGAAGTTTTCATAGTGACCCCAATAAAATTTGCCGCCTGCGATAATAAAATTTAATCGTTTTAGAATGATTAAAATTTTTTACCATACTTTTGAGATAAACTGTTATCTGAGTTTATTAAACTACTTTAACTGATGTTATATCTTTTTTACTGGATATTATCTGCATTTCTTTCGATGTATGACACCGAAATAAAACAAATATCATTCAGCAAAAAACTGGTTATCGCCTCGTATCATATCCATATGTCACAGGCAAAAAGTTGTACAAATAAATGTAGATTGTAAGCTGGCATACAAGGAAAAATAATTAAGTTATTAAAACTGATGCCAAGAATTGAAAGTAAATTAATCAAATTTAATTATAATTTGAGCTCTATAGTTTCACAGTACCTATACTGTTCTTATTTCATCGAGAAGGCTTGTCTTCCACTATGATCTTCTTTCCCTCCTGGGCTGTTATTTAAAAGTATTCAGGTAGGCTGATGTTCCAATTCCTGGGACCTTTTATACTCCTGAGATCTTTAATTATAACTCTTGGGGAATTTTGTAGTCTCCTAGGATCTTTTATTAGAACACCTACGGTCTTTCAGACTCCTGCTTATATTCCTGGGGTACTTTATACTCCTGGGGTCTTTTATACTCCTGAGATCTTTGATTATAACTCTTGGGGTGTTTTGTAGTCTCCTAGGATCTTTTATTAGAACTCCTGGGGTCTTTTATACCCTGGGGTCTTTGCTAAAATTTACATCAACGAATTTCAATTCACGATACTTAAAAAACTTGTTTGCTGCGTAGATTCCTATCCTTTTATCTAATCTACAATCATTATTCCGTTCTTCGAATCAAATAAAAAAACTAAGAGATAAGAAATGTGGTTTTTTTCCTATAAAAAAGTACAACACAAATTTTCCTCAACGCAACAAGCAAAAGAAACAAGGTTAAAAAAGGAAATTTGATTTTAGAAAATTTATTATATATATATATATATATATATATATATTTATATATAATGAATAAAGTTTAAACTTGTTTCGAGTTATGAACTCATTATGAAAACTGACTACAGGAGAGCATTACATCTTATTTTATAAAACAGACAAAAGCAAAGGAGATAGCTGAAAATCAATTTGTTCGTTTACGAGGGGTAATTAACTATTATGGGCGGAACTTATTTCGAGAATTTCAAGAAGGTCAAGGCGCTTTCCTTATTGCCTGAATGTAAAAATTGGGTTATGTTGAAATCCAGGAAATGATTAAATTTTATACAATGTTCGGAGAAGCCAGTGGTATTTTTATTTTGTAAAATTGACTTTTTATGTTCTTCAACAATATTTTGTAAACACCACTGTTTCTCCGATGTTAGATTTTTCTTTATTATCGACCAAGAATTACCTCCAGTTTCTTTTATTTGTAAAAATTGTTGTAACGTTATTTTCCGATAGTCTGTTACAGGCGCGGATCCAGGCCCGACTTTTGGGGGGGGACGTTCCTCCAGTTCCCCCCCTCTGGATCCGCGCCTGGTCTGTTACAAATTAAGCTACTCAAATTCGGCTTATAATTTATAGGGTATTATTTTTGTTCTTCATTAATAGTTTGCGTGGGGCATATTGAATGCAACAGATTGTTTATTCGTTTTTTTCCAATCAGCTTATCGATAAGACTTTCATTGGAACCGTTATTGGTGGCTAATAATTTAATTGTATTAACTTCGGTTTGAAAATTTGTTTCCGATAATGGAATAGTGAACAACCTATGTATGAACGAATGAAAAGCACTGAGTTTTATTTTAATGTGTTGGTTACTGTCGCTGTGAATTGAAGTATCTGTGAAGGTTGGTTTTCTATACATGTTGAGAGTAAGAGAATTGAAATTCCTAGCAATCTGAACGTCTAAGAAATTCAAGGTAACGTTTTCGTTTTCTACTTCTTTTGAAAATTTAATCGAGTTGTAGAAAGTGTTTATATATTTAAGGAAATTATCTAACTGCCTATCTGTACCGGTCCAAACACAAAAAATATCATCTACATACTGCCTCCATAATGAAACGTTAGTTATTAAATTATCATCAGAATTGAATATTTTTTCTTCTAAATTATTCATGAAAATATCACTCAACAAATGCGATAACGGTGATTTATATATATATATATATATATATATATATATATATATATATATATATATATATATATATATATATATATATATATATATATATATATATATATAAATATATATATATATATATATATATATATATATTATAACATAAAGTGAAAAAGGAAAATTCTTTAATAATTTAAAAAATTATCAAAACAACTTTCCAAGGAAGCTGGTTATACGTATTCAGCAACGCAAAATCTGCATTCACAATCGAACGGTGAATTATAGAAATTGTCAAGTCACCCCGACTCAAAATCTGCATACAGCTGTTTCGATCTTATTAGATCTCATCAGTGCAGCTTATTTGACTCGGAGTGAATTAACAAAATACAAATCGTGGTCAGTAACACTGGCTGGATAACAATCCAGAGCGCCATCCCACCAAAGATATTGGGAAACAACAATTCACCGCTTAGACTGAAAATGCAGAAATTCGTCGCTTAAACACGTACCTCCTGATATGAAGATATCTACTCTACAACAGTGGTGTATATGATTCCAAGGCACACTAACATAGTGATTTAAAACCTTTGGATATACTCACGAGAGCGCGCTCCGAATATTCTAGTCGCTTAATACGCAAAATACAACAATCAAATCATGAAAAACATACTAGTCGACCATGGTCAATTTCATACATTACATAAAGTGAACAAGGAAAATTCTTTAATAATTTAAAAAATTATCAAATAACTTTCCAAGGAAGCTGGTTATACGTATTCAGCAGCGCAAAATCTGCATTCACAATCGAACGGTGAATTATAGAAATTGTCAAGTCACCCCGACTCAAAATCTGCATACAGCTGTTTCGATCTTATTAGATCTCATTCATTGGGGAACAATTAGAAATTTGTTAATTCACTCCGAGTCAAATAAGCTGCACTGTATGATGAACAAAAACAAAGGCAGTTTTTGGAAATGATATCATATACAATTAAACTTAGAAAATACGGTAAATGACAGACAAGACATTAGGGAATTATTGAACACCGTCCTTTAAGGTAATGCCTTAATAAAGTTAAGCCTTATTTAAATAAAGCCAAACCTTAAATGTCAGGGTAGAAATTGAGTTATTGAAACTCACTCCTTAAATTGACAGTTCTTAGGACAGCGATAGTTATTTCTAACCTAAAAAAAATTCTACTTTTACTTGTGTCTTGTCTTTTGTTGTTAAAAAAAAGTTCAAATTTCAGTGATATTTAATTGTAATTTTGATAGCGGTTTAGAACAGTATGGAAAATATTTTGGAAGCCGTAATTTTAGAAGGTGGGGCCGGTGTTGCTTAAGAAGGCCTTGCCAGTCGAAATTTGAATGTTATTTGGCCTTATCACCTCCCATCCTTCGGGATTTGATAGGGGATTTTATCCTAAAAACTCTCGTAATAGGGCCAAATCATCATTATAAGTAAACCTTAATCTGTTTTTTTATTATGCTGCATTCTTGACCAAGGCCTCGTATTGGCCCACTCATATTTCATAATTCAAACTTGAACATTTATTTAAAAAAAAACAGACCTAAACCAATCCAAAACAAAATTCAAACCGAAAATACAGACGGATTACTTGAGTTGAGAAACATTTTTTGGGAGGTTACTAGGTTAGGTTTGATGAATTAGGGAAATAAGAAAACCTTATATATATTTAAGGTATCTAGTCGTAAATAAGGGAAAGCAGTATTTTATTATGGTTCCCTTATTAAATATTTTCTAGTGCGCATGCGTACACCTTATTTTCGGAACGACCATAATAAGGCATTTACCTTATAGCGTTTCCAATAATTCCCTAGTAAACAACTAAGTGAGACATAACTTCCACTCTTGACAATACCAGATACATGAACATAAAGAATAAAATAAATGACAAGACAAATGACATGACATACTATATGACAGACGGTTTGTTTTTAATGTGTTTATGTTAGTTGATTAAGTTTGATTTTATTGTGGATGTACTTGACAAAATTATTGTATTAATTGATTTTATATGTATGTATGTTACATTTAAGGTTGTGTACCCTATCATCTGATATATCGGCATTACTGATGATAATACGTTTTACAGGTTGTTTGTGATTTATATATCGAGTTCTGAAGAAGGTGGAATTATTCGTTTATAATAATTAATTAAATTAACCTGTCAGAGCTAAACTTTTATTGTTCCTATATATATATATATATATATATATATATATATATATATATATATATATATATATATATATATATATATATATATATATATATATATATATAACAGCAGCTGGCCCCCAAAAAAATTCTGGCTACGCCACTGGCAAGGACAAGAAGTTTTTATACACACTGTACAATACTTCCATATATCGTAATTATCCTCATATTTGTCTAGTTGTTTCTCGGCATTCTAATCGTAGGCAAGCAGCTACGCTACGCCACACCGTCCACACCTTTTCTGTTTAGAAGCAGGGAGAGGAGAAACATACCAATTCAACCTCACCGGCGCGATACCCGCTTTTATATCCAGTACATCGTAAGTTCATTCGAAACGGTTAACAACTCTACGCAACGAAATAGCGGTTTATAATAATACTGCGCGGTCTTTTTCCGGAGTAAACAGGTGTTACGAAAATTGGTTATTTCTGTGCTTTCTTTCCGCTGTGAAAAACGAATTTCGCCTACCAATGATGACGGAAACTGTGGTCAACGTTGAGCAAGTACCAGCGAACAATAATGCCAACAAAAATACACCACCGGGTACGACACAGGCCCACCCCTTGGGCTGGATTAAAATGAACGTAGATTATTTCAAAACTACCCCTGGATTATTGAAAATTGTGCAATTTGTGAGTATGATATTTGTGAAATATTTTTCATATGATTGTGGGAATATATGGGACATTGATACTTCGAGATTATCGATGGTAAACATAAATTCAGGCTGTGACTTTTTACTTAGACCGCGTTCGATTGAAACGACGCGACGTGTGACCTTATTTTTTCGAAATTTTACTGTTATGCTCGTTCTCGTTCACTAGGAGAATATCATTCTCGTTTTGCTTAGATTTGAGAAAGTCTACCTTGAGTAAATTCAATCCCACGTATTATATTTTAAATAATGAATAATATTATAAAAAACTAGAAAATTCGCTTTAATAGAAAAGCAAACTAAAAAGTAAAAATTAATTTTCGATAAATTCTTATTAAGAATAGTGTTATTAACAAAAAAAATTCTTTGAATGTAGAAAAGCGTAGGCAGCTTGGAGTCAATTGTTATAGTATTTTAATGACATTTGTAAAAGTAGCGTCATTATGGAATAGTTATTTATGTACCAAGTGCGTTATATGGATCCTAACGCCTGGAGGGTAACATTTGGCTCGGGGGCCTCTGGCCCGAGGGATGAATGTTGCCCGATTGGCGTTAGGATCTAGCAACGCACGTAGTGCATACAAGATTTTATTTTTCACGAAAAAATTATTTTATTATAATGAAAAATCGATTTTAAAATCGGTTCATTGCTCCTATACTTTCCATTTTCCTTCTCATAGTAGGCATGTCGTTTGTTGATATTTTGACGTTTGTGAATATTTTCGTCATCATATTTAGTGAATGTCATTGCTGCTTTTTTTGTAGCCTTATATAAATAATGGAAATGAAAATGAATTTACTCAAGAATATCATAGAAAATGCAGCCAAACCTGCGAATAATTCATTGCCGGAGAAATCCAGAGTCGTATACGACAAGGATTATGAAGTATGTAATCAATGGAAGTTGCATCATTTCTCCTCGTACAATTAGCGGGCGTTATGATCCTAACCTACCTAAAAAGTAGAACAAAAATAATAGTTTAAAAAAAACTTAAAAACACACTTTTGGAGATAACCGAACTAAAAACAAGAAAATAGATTTCAATAAATTGAAATTAAGAAAAGTGTTACTAACAAACAAATTTCTTTTATTGTAGAAAAGGGTGGGGTGGGTTTTAAGATATTCATTTTTCACTTGTATATTATTTGTTGATTTTACCTTAGATACGGTTGCTATAAATACACTCATTATGCCCTAGGGCGTTATGAGCGGGCGTTATGGATCATAACGCCTGCTCATTGTACGAGGAGAAGTAAAGCAACTTCCACTGATTAAATACTTCATAATCCTTGTCGTATACGACTCTGGATTTCTCCGGCAATGAATTATTCGCAGCTTTGGCTGCATTTTCTATGATATTCTTGGGTAAATTCATTTTCATTTCCATCATTTCCATAAGACTACACAAAGAAAGCAGCAATGACATTCGCTAAATATAATGACAAAAATATTCACAAACGTCAAAATATCAACAAATGACATACCTAATGTGAGAAGGAAAATGTAAAGTATAGGAGCAATGAACCGATTTTAAAATCGATTTTTCATTACGATAAAATAATTTTTTCGTGAAAAATAAAATCTTGTATGCATCACGTGCGTTACTAGATCCTAACGCCATCCCTAACATTCATCGCTCGGGCCAAAGGCCTTCGCGCCGAATGTTTCCCTTTGGACTTCAGATCTATATAACGCACTTGGTACATAAATAACTATTATTTTGTTTTTAGTATTTGTTGTTATAGCGATAACAATCCATTGCGCCCTTCTCCATATATATTGGATAACAAAAATTCACTGTTTACATCCAAAATGCAAAATTCCTTCGCTAGAACAAAAACATTCTGACATAAAATCAGTGACAGTTCACTTTATGTAAACATTTGCTATATTTCTTTTTTGAAATAATAGCTAAAGATCTCATTTTAAAAAGTGAAAATTCCTCGAGTTTATGGATGTTAACTTCAAACATAAAATTCAACACAGGAAACTATTATAACATCCTTCGTTCAAGTCTAAATTCCTACCAACCGATCTATAATGGACTTGCATAGAAAGTGAATTTAGTTATTACAAATCTCTCACGACTGGATTCCGATGAAGCTTCCATGCTTTGGATAATTAAAATTTGCACATAGGAAACCTTTTGTGCAAATTTAATCATTCAGTATGATTGTTTATATAAAGGTATATACTCAAAGTGTTTTTGCTTACAACAGCCTGTTATTTCTAGTGAAAAACACTTCTAAAATTATTGTGTGTACAAAAAGTAGGAATAAAATTTCATGGACATATACATGATATGCCATTATGGTGAACAGTGGCGTCACAGGAGAGAGCACCAAAAAAAAGTGCCAACATTGATTGATTGAAAAATAGCTCTGTTTGAAAACAATAAACATTTGAATGTTTTTGTCAAAAGGAAGTTAATACCAAATTTTATATTCCTAGATATTAACCAAAACTATATATTTTGATACAGTGTGGTTTGTACTGCTGAATTTTTTTTTTCGATAAGTTAACCGTTACTAAATCATGTGCAACAAGCAATATTATTGCACAGTATATGGTTTGCTTACAAAAAAAAATTAAAATGACGAGGGCAGAAAGAGCTAAGTAACGATGGTAGTAAAATGCTATTAGAGATAAGTCCAGGAGTAATACATTTCTAAAAGAAGCTAAGTTCAGAGTAATAAGAGACAAAGTGCATGAAAATTTTTCTATTACACAAGACAACATAACTTTATATACTAATTAAACTCTGAAATGTATTCAAGAGATTATGCAAAAATTGCCTATTTTCCTCAGAGATGTATGGCAGCATGGCATACGATCATAAAAAAATATACTACTATAAAAATATAAATATAAAATATAACACTGACAATAGCGAAATGACAACTGACCAGACTGGCACTTAGCTCCGATAGACTTTCAACCTCACCGCTAATACAACTAGGGCGTTCTTTGAGGAAGTGTCGGAACTTCTAGAAACGGAATTGGCACTTAGCTCTTATAGATACGGATTACCGCTGGCACGTAGACCCCAAATTTCAGAAAAAGTGTTTTTTCCCAAATTTGGCTCTTAGGTACCTCCTTGTAACGATAAATTTTCGTGAATTCATGAACAATCAATAGAAAATATCTTTTTAGTATGTACGAGTATATTCATTTTCCAAATACAAATAGATGATTCTATGAAAGTGAACAAAATATAAAATGTTTGAATGTTATAAAAAGTCTAAATCATGTTCTCATCAAATGACAAAGGCACAAAATATTAAAGAACTTGTTAATAATATCAAACCAAGTTCTTCTTCTCTAAGTTATTCAAATATAATAATTATATGCATGGATTTTTTTCAGAGTAGTTCCGAGTTCTTACTTCCGTTGAAAGCTATTAATTTCTTTGCCTCCGGTAGATGAACTAGAATAAATGCCGTAGATATATATGATAATTCTGAATTAGAGTGAGAGTATTTCAACAAACTTGATTTCGAATTTCGCCAGAGGTAGCCTTGAATCGAGTTATTCTTGAACTTGATAAAGTTTGTTAAAAAAAAAATTTCAAAACAGATACGTTTCTGAAGTCCATTGAGTGTATATGTGTCTAGTAAATATAGCCATTTTTGTGAAATCAAGCCAGTCTCTTTTATTTCAACTTATCTCTAAGATATGATGTATATATATATATATATATATATATATATATATATATATATATATATATATATATATATATATATATGTATATATATTTTTATATATATATATATATATATATATATATATATATATATATATATATATATATATATATATATATATATATATCGTGAGGTTTTGGTTTGAGGAGGCTACAAGAGGTGTTAAAAAATACACCATAGGCGAAAATTTTTAGGATTTCAAGGTCAACCGCCTTATAATTTAAAGAAAATCAAAGTAAAACAAGCACCCTAAGCTATTAATTTGTTTTCACTTTCGAGTGTCTACCTTGAGATCTACAACTCCTATTTACAATATTCACAAAATCTCTTCTCAGCCAATTAGTCAATTCATCTATTCATCAAATTTTTTCTTTCACAAAATAGGTACCGACCTACCTACTTAACGAATTTGTTAACAGCTGGTGATTTTTGATTTGAAGATTAGCGGGATTCTGCGATCTTTAACATTAGAAAAATGATCTATAATATCCTCATAAAATTTTTTGTCTTTCGCCAAAAGTTTTACCAATTCCTTTTCAATAGACAACAAACTAATATTTTTCAAACGATCCTGGCTCATTGAATTTCGTAAATAAGTTTCAAATTTCTTAATAGTGGAAAACGAGCGCTCTACGGAAGCCGATGTCACCGGGATAGAAACAATTAGACATAAGAGTTTATAAACTTGGGGTAAATCTTGATTCAAATCATTATCAAAAAGGTATTTAATAGTCCTCACATGATTTTCATTTTGCCCCAAAATTTCATTGTGATTATAAACAACACACAGTTCACTTTTTATGGCCACCTTATCAAAAAAAGTATATTTTTGACATAAATTTTCCGAAAGGTTATCTGGAAAATTAGCCGAAAATCCGGTGAACAAATTTTTATTGAGTAAGTCGAAGAAATGCAGTTCTTTCAAATCAGAAAACCTTATTTCTATTTGACCCCTAATAGTATCCAAAATTTCATAAAATATTTGCTTATAGTGAAGCTCCATATCTGCGTAACTGAATTTATTTCGTTTTGGGCTAAATTGAGTCGTATCATCAGTAGTTTGAAATACAGAAAATAGTTTTTTTAAATAAACTTCTGCACGAAATTCTGAAATTTTTTCTAAAAGAAACTTGAGCCGATTTCGTGAGTAAATTACATCTGAAAACTTGTGCTGTAAGATTTGAAAAACTATTTCTGTTTGTTCAAAAATTAATTTAAAGATGTTTAAAAAATATATAAATTCCTTATCTTGTAAGTAAGATATTAATCCGCGTGCTGTATTTAAAGTTACTTTATCGGTGAAAAATTCGTCACTTTCAACTAGGTATAGATTTAAATCCTCAAATCCTAAGCGGCCCCAAACAGAGACATTTTCACTAGTAAAAAGTAAACACTGCCAACAAAATAATTTATTTTTTACCTGTCATCCGGTTAGGCAAGGATGTATCTCATAATTCCTTGTATCAAAAGCGCGGTTTTGTTGTCTGTTACGCTGCACCAAATTGTTTAATTCAGGGGTAGGTCGCAATGTTTTTATCAAAACTTTATCCTCATAACTTAGTGCACTAAAGTTATGGGATAACAAATATTCCACTAAGTCACTATTGAAATTTTTGAAATTAACTTCAGTAACCAAACTCATTTTAAAACAATACGCGAGCAATATAAGTAAACAAGCTGTTGTCGGCCATTAGACACTACGATCGCACTACGATTCAATTAATGCTTTCCAACGAATTCACTCGATGTCACGCGAAATTCTATAGTTGTGATTGGTCGACATTGTATGAGACTGGGTTCCTATCGGTGTTGCCATTTACATGTGTTTTGCTTTTCTATTGCAATGAAGTATTGATTCGGAGTATTTGCACCGTTGTTTGCTTTTCTGTGGCAGGCATAATGAACGTTGAGAATATACCTTTCTAAGCCTCCGCAGCGTTGCCACAAATCTTGAAATGAATGAAATGCAGTAAATGTAAATCCCTTCTATCTTGATTAATGAATTATATTATATAATGTATGTTGAAAAGAAGGTAGGTGCATAAAATAATATGATTTTGATTAATATGAATATGCTGAATGCTGACTATTCAATATAATATATTAGTGATACACGGAATATTATTGAGTAGGCTTAGCCTACTTTGACTAGCTGCCCCTGAATATATATATATATATATATATATATATATATATATATATATATATATATATATATATATATATATATATATATATATATATATATATATATATATATATATATATATATATATATATATATATATATATATATATATATATATATATATATATATATATATATATATAGGGTGTCCCAAAATTGCTGGAACACAGAGCTACCACGTGTAGTAGAGATCAAAATAAGTCGATTGGACCCAATTTATTTAAATACCAAAATGTACCGTTTGCCCATGAAAAGATTTGAAAATTGAATAAAAACACATATTTTGGTACGCTGCACATAACTGAGTGAAAAAAAATAATGAAATTTGACAAAAGTGCATCTTAAAGGATTACTCCCCTTTCAGTTACCAAAAAAACCCAAAATAAACTGTAGAAGATGTAAAACTACCCTCATCCCCTGATATTTCTTTTCGGAACTTTCCGGGGTGGTAATACAGTTCTCAAGTTTTTTTATCGTGAAGACTGATTAATCGTCCTCTTTTTGTTACTCTCGTGAAAATTCCAAATTCCGTCTCGAAGGAAAAAAATGTTGTCTTAAATACTGCTAACAGATATTCCTAGTACAAGTTAAATAAAATTGTACTACAAAAATTTAGTTGGCAGTGGAAACAAAGGCAAAACGCTTTTTTGTTATAAATATTCAATATTACGGCCACTTTCATCAATACAAAGGTCAATTCGATGTTAAGAATTGAAATGCACTTTTCTTAAAATGTGATTTTTCATGTAAACTTCCAACTCTTCTCAAGGCCAAACGGTACATTTTGGTATATAAATAAATTGGGCCCAATCGACTTATTTTGACCACTACTACTCTTGGTAGCTTTATGTCACAGCAATTTTGGGACACCCTGTATATATATTATATAAATTGTTAGAAAAGTTGATTCATACACATGCCAATCAACGTCACGCTTGAATTGATTACTTCTGCGACATTGTTTCATTAATAAAACTAATAGCCTACCTTTCAACGTTCTCCTATTACGTGCGAATTATGGTGCACACCTTCATCTATAACAGTTATAAGCATTGAAAAGGAATTTTCCTTAGAAGGTATCTACAATTTGTATATAAACACTCATGTTTTGATTTACCGAGTGAAACGTTATCACAAATTCCGAAGAATTGTGTGCCTTCTTAATTTTTCAAAAGACAATAACTTTTTTGATACGTCTGACGCATAACATGAATAATTGTTTTTTTCACTGAGATTTTTTACAAAAACATTTAAAATTTCACTCAGTAAATAACATTCGAATTCGTTTCCTTTTTAAAACTTGTTTTCATTCCAATTTGATAGCTATAGCACAAAAAAAGATAATATATATTTGAAGTACATTTTTTATTTACATAAAGTTGAGCATAAAAATTTATTAGTACTCCTCTGAAATGTTCAACGCTTCTGTACCTACCCAAATAACAAAATCGTGGGTGAAAAATGATTCAGTACATAAAATGGATGAGGTCATTATTTCAATGATTTTTTTTTAAATTTTCCTGCTTATCATTCGTTTTTAAATAATTCCGGTGTGTGTTCATTTCTTTCATTCATTCTATTGATTTCTTTCTATACTCATAATATAATTATTTTCTTTCATTTCGACATTTTCAATTAATTTCAATTTCTCCAAGATATTTCTGATTGTCTAGATCAGGGGATCTTAGGCGGACCAATCTAATATTACCGAAGTTTTTGGCATGCCAAGTAGAAAACGGAATAAAATCAAAATAATAACTACGAGTTTTTTTTTGTTGAATATATTCAACTATTTCTTATTTTTTCCTTAATATACTAAATTTAATGTAAATATACATCTTCAATCATTTATTAAAACAAAAAATAAATGAAATCCATCTTATTCTATAATAATATAAATCTTTAACTGTAACAAAAATGATTATAAAATCACACAATTTATTAACAAGAAAGTAAAAGCACTCTTATTGTATATAAAGAACTATAACTATAGCAACAAGCATTAAAAACTGAAAATCTATTATTTATTATATATTTATTGATAAAGTTCTGTAAGAATTTCTTCAGAATATTTCATTGTATCTAATTTGTAATATTTGTTATTTATTTTACTATTTACTTATTTATTTTTCAATAAAAATATAAAATATCGCATATATATATATATATATGTATATATATATATATATATATATATATATATATATATATATATATATATAATATATATATATTTATATTTATATATATATATATATATATATATATATATATATATATATATATATATATATATTATATATATATATATATATATATATATATATATATATATATATATATATATATATATAATATATATATATATATATATATATATATATATATATATATATATATATATATATATATATATATATATATATATATATATACGTAATTTTCAAATTTGTCGTTTATCTTTTCTCTATTTTTATATCAGTATGTTAGTTCTGTCGCATTCGTAGAAAAAGTTAAACTCTAAACATTTGAAATGATTTAATGATATTCAATTCTATAATGTATTATATATATATATATATATATATATATATATATATATATATATATATCCTCATTGACAATATGTTTATATTATGAGCCCCCACAATAATCTTTGCTCTTAAAATCTCCTCGAACATATTATTCTTTCAACATTTGGACGTGCTCCAATGATTGTTTATATTTAAAGCCAATTTATTTCTTGTGCCTGCTGCGTCTATTTCGGCCTGTGACATTCAATGAAAATTTTGCAATAAAACTAGAAAAAAGTCAGTGATCTCTGGCACGTATTTCAGCAAAAAGTTAGGCGCTAAAATTACGCTCGATAAATAAGTCGGAGCGTGTGCCCATAAAATTTATTCGAAAAAAATTAATTCATTTGTTTATAATCAACAAACAAAATTTTTTCATTTACTGTTATAGTTTTGTCAAAGAATAATCAGTAGTTCAGAAAATAACTCTTGATTCACATTTAATCAAATACCGATCAAATGGCATTAAAATTAGTTACCGACGTTTCGACCTTACGTTAATTCTCAGGCGATTTATTTTCGTTGTAGTTAATGATGATTGCTAATTAATAAAAGATGAATCAGTTGAAATTCCTATGGAAATACGTAATTGTATTAAAATAATTGCAAGCATAATAAACAATGAAGTATGACGGATAATTTTCATCTCCAGAAACAAATGATTTTGTGTTAGAGTAAATTCAATTATACAGGGTGTTAAAAAACTAACTAATAGCGCAAACCAAATACGATGAATTGCAGAATATATTCGATGTATTTTTAATTTCTAGTGTTTGACAGAATATGTTCCATATGACCACCGTCCATTTCAATGCAGGAAGTACATCGTCGCATGAAGGAATTACGTAATTTTTCGAAATGACCTGGTTGTGTTTGGGTCGTTTGAAAGTATAGTTCAATTTGATGTTGCACTCTTCGATGTTATTTACAGACGTTGCATACGCTAAACTTTTCAAATAACCCGAAATACAAAAGTCCAAAGGATTCATATCGGGAGATCTAGCTGGCCATGGCACTGGGCCTCGTCGTCCTATCCATCTTCTGGGAAATGTTTGATCTAAATGTTCCCTAACAGCAAGTGTATAATGTGGGGGCTTCACGTGTATACAACGTCAGTAAATAACATCGAAGAGTTGCAACATCGGAATGAACTCTCCTGTCAAATGATCTGAAGTTTTTTATAAATATATATATATATATATATATATATATATATATATATATATATATATATATATATATATATATATATATAAGACAATTTTTTCGTAACATTACTCCCGCACCTGAATGCTTTCCTTCGATACACTGCAATGTATGTTCGGGGAAAATACAACTTAAAGCAAAATTCTGATAGGCTATTTTAATTTACCTTATCTGCACTCTTTTTTTCAAATGCTCCAAGTCTTGTAAATGATAGGATTGCCACCATAACCGCTCTACCAGCGTAATCTCAGGAAATGAGCGATAACGAGTTGATGTTTTCTATGGAAAAGTCCTGAAATGAATTATTTTCGTATAATGCGAAATTAAAGTAGGTAAGATAGTTTTTGGCATTGAAAGATTGATTTCAAACCCGTAATTTAAAATTAAATCAACTTCATTTGGCAATTAAAAACTAATAGGAATTTAAATTCTGAGAATAGAGTAGGTACTAATAATATAATGTTCTCACTATTCTTTATTCACTTACGTAACATTTTTATTATCAAAAATATGATAACACAATTTTTATTTTACTAAATCTAGTCACAAATTCAAGTTCAATAGGGACTATAGATCATCATTGGTACCTAGATTGAGTGTAGAACTGAAAATATAAAGAGTTCGTACTTACCTTAAATCGGTATCGTGTCTGCAAAAAATGTGGCATACATTTATACTCAACTCATGATAGTGGTAGTCCAATTAAGATACCTTAAAGTTTTATCATCAGAGTAAGTAAATCAACTAAGAAACACAAAAGCAAACCATTTCAGAATCTTCTATTAATCCATCAATTTCATTGACGAACAGGTAAGCACAAGCTCGAAGTCAAGTTTTAATTTTTGTGGGAAGAAATGAGAACATTTTTCATAAAATGCATTATGCACTCTCTATTTTCCGTTAACTGACAAATGTCAATTCTATATTTATTATATCAGAACTGCAGAGCCCTCTTCCTGTGTAAGATATGTAACATTTTTATTGAACTAAAGAATAACTAGTTGATTTCTATGAACAAAGAATTCAAACCATAGAGTCGAAATTTCAGATCTTCTGTGTAATCAATAGATATTGAAAACGCTGAATTCCAAGCATGAAAATAAATCAACCATATATCAGGGATTCGAACCCACGAACATCAGCAACCCAAACGAGACATCGTAAACTATACCGCTGGTCTATACTTTTTTTTATTTTAATGAACTACACAGGAACATTATGACGTGTCTCCTGCCTACATAAATATTATTAATATTTGATTAATTCATCGTTTATATAAATAAATTATTCCCTGCTTCGAGTCTAATTTAGGTCATTGAGTTGCTTGCTTAATTATTCACTTGGACATGATGGAATATCGATACTAAAAGTCTACTAGAAGAAAATGGCTTTGTTGATTGAACTTATTATTACAAATACATACTGTATATTTATATAGCTCATTTTCTGACGGAAATTGATAAAATTCTTGACTGAAATAATTGTTTTCGATGATTTCATACCCATGCCAACTTATCAACTTCATATAAAAACTATGAAATCAGAGTTGAATGAAAACCAAAATAATTCTTAGCATTTCAAATGAAAATCTGTACTAGCTCTGGTTTAGATATATATATATAGGTCCACTGCAAATAACTAATTTTATAGGCAATCTGTTCCAATTAATTATTTTGAATTACTAAAGACAAAATTATAATGAAGAAAAAGATGTTGAACCCTAATCTACACTTCAAAATCAAATCTGTATTATTCGATTACAGGGCCGGCTTAAGGAGTGTGCAAAGTAGGCAGCCGCACACTCAAGCCTTTTGGAGGGGCATTAAATTGACCAATTTTTGTAAAAAAAAATAATAAATTTGGAAAATTTTTAGAAACTGATTTAAATATTGGGCAGAAATATTTGAACTATACTCGCCGGCATATCATTGGAAGCTTGGACACTAAACAGCTGTACACTCCCCTCTACACCCCCCGCCCAGGGTCGTTGCCAGTTTGTGAATTGAAAAATTAATTCACACAGCTAAAAATACCAAGCTTCCAATGATAAATTCAATGTAAAACCGAAGATCTACCCGGCTACCCCAATGAGTTCTGAAATAATATAATAAGTCTGATGCCCTTGACCAAGGTCCAAGGTCAGTAGAACAGTCGTCTCGTGGCGGGACCCGGAAAGTGTTGTGACTCATCTTCCTGCCTCCCTCCCCCTCCCAAGGCTTTGCTTTTCAGCCAATTGGCGAAATTAAGATAGTAGCGCCGGAACGGCTAATATCGATACTAGAGCATGGGCCATTAACGGATTGTTTACATTGTTTGTAATGGTATTTGCGTTCATTTCATTTTGAGTTTTCGAACGTTTAGCTTCGCAATTTGTGTTTTTTGGACTTATTTTTCAGTGGTTCATTGTGTTTCGATTGAGGACAATATTATCTCTGTTCAACAGTAGATAACCTACCTACATCAAGTTGAAATTTACACTGAGTTTTTATCATTGAACATGAAAGTCAATAATAAAATAAAGTAGAGGACCAATAAATTAATTGGTTAGAGGAAGTATTTATACAAGTATGATAGAACACCTATTTATATTTAAAAAGTAAAAATACTTTCAAAATTTTCAAGAAAACATCTCTGTTATGTCTACTTTCATTACCAACTGAAGAGGTTTTGAGTATAATGGCCAAACTAAGTACTTACCAGCAAAACTGAAAGAAACAACATGAAATAAAATAAGAATTAACATGAATACTCTGCTTGAATGATTTGAACGTAATGAGTTATTACATTTCTTGAATTTTCCTGACGTATAACAGCTCTCCTAAAAGTACGGTGGACTTCAGAGAGTCTGGTTTTTTTATAGAATCTCCGTTTTTCCCGGTTATATAATTGAATATTTTAGTTTTTACCTAGCTATAGAGTCAAGTTTTATTTCATATTCTTGATGTTATGATAAACTGTTGTTTTGGTTGTGCAAATAAACATTATTTATTGTTATTATTTTAATAGTATCTCTGGTTGTTACATGAACGAAAATACAATTATCTAGAATCTTTGGATGATGGACCAGGTTCAGATTCCGATAAAAGTGGAAGATTTTTCGTTGGAATAGCATTGGACTTCAAAAACTCTACGTTTTCGGTTAGCTGAAAATTGCACATTATCAGTTGGTATAATTCAATATGGAAAAATCCACAAACTTACTGCGGGGAAAATAATTATTCTCAGTAAACTGTAAAGAACAACTCTCTTATGTTTACAAAAACAATGAAGAGTTAAGCTTTCATTAGTTTATTTGACATAATAGTGGTTATAGTACAAGGAAGAGTACTGAACATATCAAGTCAATCAATAATGAATCAAATTGTCATACATAAATTTAATGTTTTACAAGGCGCAAAAGTGCACAAAAACTGTGTTTTTGGACCTCAAATTTTAAAAAATTCCATACCCCCCAGATCCTCCGGCAGGGGCATAAAATTTGAGTCTAGCACACTTGCAATTTTCGCCTTAGGCCGGCTCTGTTCGATTACTTGTTTATTATAAGATAGATAAGAAATAAAATAACATATTTGCAAATGTTTATCGAAAATAAGATTTTTCTATTCACTAATTTTAAATAACTGATAACTGAAATGAAACTTTGTTTATATATTAAGTAGAAATATATTCGTTTGAGTTCAGAGTGATTCGTTTAGTTCTTTTATGGTTTTCATTTGTTTTAATTTTTTTTCTTGAAACTCCATGAAAAATTCCATTGCTTTTATTTTGCCATTCAACTGCTTCAGTCTCAAAACTTTCACCTTTAGGTTTTCCCTCGATAAATCTGATATTTCCATTTCCTTGATAACGTTTGGCAAATTAGACTTCTCCTTATCTGCGAATAACATAGTTTCTTTGCAAAAATCACTGCTTTGATTAAGGATCTTGGTGAAGTTAAATTTAAAGTCTTCTTCTTTCTTGATTAAATTTTCAGACATTTCAAAAATTTTATTTTCGAGCATTTCAACTTTTTTTTCCATTATTTCTTTGGTTACTATCAATCTAGCATTTTCTATCTTCAAAGAATCAATGGTTGTTATATGTTCAGCTATTTCTGAATTAATGTTACTCAATTCTGTTTTCAATTCACAAATATCTTTGCAGATGATCTTCAGTTCTTCTTCTGTTTTTTTAATTTCTTGTTCTTTACGTTTAATATCGAATAATTTTTTCAAAACTTCCAAGTTTGTATCCATTGCTTCAAACTGCGTATTATTATAAGTAGAACTTTTGTCATAGAACTTTCGAAATATTGAGTATTCACAGACACTCTTCGAAATGAGTATCCACAGACTGTCATCGATACTAGTTTGTGTTCTATGTTCTGGAAGAAAGTGCTATGTGCTTAGAAATTACAGATTCCTACTCTAGATTACTTTTATAACGTCAATGCGGTCAATGTGTAAATTTATACACATTTTTATCCAATAAACTCGTATTTTATTGTAGCAGATTTAGAATATACCGATATAAAAAAATGTTATGTGACATCTTTCAGACTACGTATAAGAATATGAATGATGGGTATTTCTTCGAATCTGAAGAAGAAACTTGTGTTCATGTAACTATTTTTGAAGTGTAAATATCATTCAGCATATTTACACTTGCAATTCTACTATTTTTTGATTAATAAAGTTTTACGGGATATCTCCCATAACAAAAATATTTTTTTCATGAATTGTAATCCTATGTCATAGATTTTATTCCAAGAAGATTTGTCACTAAGCAAACTAAGTATTAAGTGGGTTAAGTTCACATTATTGTCGACCATCATTTGGTAATATTAGCACAAATTAAGATAAGGACAAATAAATATGCTACTAAACTTACTTCGTTCTTATCTACACAACTGATATGTTAATATAAAGAAAAGAGCTAAGTGAAACCTCTCTTTAACTTGTTCATTCAAATAGCCTGAGTCTATTATTGAGTATTCACAGACACTCTTCGAAATGAGTATCCACAGACTGTCATCGATACTAGTTTGTGTTCTATGTTCTGGAAGAAAGTACTATGTGCTTAGACATTACAGATTCCTACTCTAGATTACTTTTATAACGTCAATGCGGTCAATGTGTAAATTTATACACATTTTTATCCAATAAACTCGTATTTTATTGTAGCAGATTTAGAATATACCGATATAAAAAAATGTTATGTGACATCTTTCAGACTACGTATAAGAATATGAATGATGGGTATTTCTTCGAATCTGAAGAAGAAACTTGTGTTCATGTAACTATTTTTGGAGTGTAAATATCATTCAGCATATTTACACTTGCACTTCTACTATTGTTTGATTAATAAAGTTTTACGGGATATCTCCCATAACAAAAATATTTTTTTATGAATTGTAATCCTATGTCATAGATTTTAACCAAGAAGATTTGTCACTAAGCAAACTAAGTATTAAATGGGTTAAGTTCACATTATTGTCGACCATCATTTGGTAATATTAGCACAAATTAAGATAAGGACAAATAAATATGCTACTAAACTTACTTCGTTCTTATCTACACAACTGATATGGTAATATAAAGAAAAGAGCTAAGTGAAACCTCTCTTTAACTTGCTCATTCAAATAGCCTGAGTCTATATGACTTCATAAATAATCTACACATGCAAGCATTTTTCCACGAAGCTTAGAAAGCAGTTAATGTAACCATTTCGTGTTTTTAGAAAATCTCCAACTAACTTACTGAGATTCTAATTTCATCTGCTATCAAATTACCGTTAATGTCCTCCTGATATATTATTTGACTAATAATTAAATTATGCTAAAGTCAATTTAATTAGAAATATTAACCTAGAGCGTTATATTAGAAAAATAACGCCCTAAGACTTGGACATTTATTTTTTTAAAACATATACAGCACATAAAAGTAATTTTATTTTTCATTTGTATATTATTTATTGGTTTTATCTTAGATACGGTTGCTATAAATACACTCATTATGGCCTAGGGCATTATGAGCGGGTGTTAATGACCATAACGCCCGCTCATTGAACTAGGAAAAATGAAGCAACTTTCATTGATTAAATACTTCATAATCCTTGTCGTATACGACTCTGGATTTCTCCGGCAATGAATTATTCGCAGCTTTGGCTGCATTTTGTATGATATTCTTGGGTAAATTCATTTTCATTTCCATTATTTCTATAAGACTACACAAAGAAAGCAGCAATGACATCCACTGAGTATGACTATAAAAATATTCACAAACGTCAAAATATCAACAAATGACATGCCTACTATGAGAAGGAAAATGGAAAGTATAGGAGCAATGAACCGATTTTAAAAACGATTTTTCATTATAATAAAATAATTTTTTCGTGAAAAATAAAATCTTGTATGCACCACGTGCGTTACTAGATCCTATCGCCCATCGGGCGTTAGGATCCATATAACGCACTTGGTACATAAATAACTATTGCGATTCACGCATAAAAATGTCCGAAGTAGCAGGAAATACCAATTTCCCCCAATATATTTTAGTTAAAGCTGCTAAAGTGAGAACTGAGCATATAATTGTTCCCAATTTGCTTTAGGAACTGTTGCAGAGAAATCTACTTTTCATTGCCTCTTATCTTCTTATGAACTATAAGTTCTTTACGTAACATTGAGAACTTTGTCCATAGGGAATTGCACTTCTGCATAGAAAGAAAAAAGCAATCTTCATGAAAAACACTTATAGGCTCTTGCACCGTATATTATTAAACTAAGTTATATATAACTTAGTTTATATATATATAAACGGCGTTTAAAACGCCCTAAACTCCGCATAAATTAAACGCCCAATTTTCGGCGTTTAATTTGAAGTTTATGTAAATTTTGAGGTTATTTGTAGAAGAAATGGTTTATTCTTCCTTAAAAATTTAATTTTTGCCGGCGGAAACTCGAATTTTTGTTTAAAATGTTTTATGAAGAGTTTGATATCTATAACGACAACTTGAACGCTCTAGAATTCCTGGAATATTGTAGCCTGTAACAGTAGACACATATTTATTTCCAAAATGTTTGCTTGGAAATCGTCAAGCTATGCAAAAGTATTGTTATCCGATTATATCGTATTATTGTTATAGATTTTTTTGTTCAATCAACAATAATCATCTTATAGGTATTTCGCCATTTATTCTCTCTAGGTGGTAAAAAATATGGCCTGCAAAACTGAAGGCGTAGATTTATAGTTTATGTATACTAATGAACAATGCCCTCCTTCAACTCATAAATGCAAATTTACTCTCCATAATTAAAAATACACACAAAAAAATGTATTAATATGATATCACGGGTAGAGTACCCATTAAACATATCTAACTTTGTAGGAATGACAGCTTGTCCCCCATGGATCAGCTACTTTTAGCATTAAAATTGTATGCCCATGGAGGACATTTACACAGTATTGCTCAATTTGTTGGAGTTCATACATCCACAGTTTCCCTCTCTATCTGGAAAATATCAGTGTTGTCGTGTGGTCCTCTTTTCCTTTTATTATTACCTTACATTTTATGCATATTTGATACAAATCACAAAAAAACAACTTCTTTACTATTGAAACTAGGTTAGAAAAGTAGTAAAATAAATTCTGTTTCTTATTTTTACTTCATGTACATCGCTGTTTTATCCAAAATAATACAAAAACGCAGTTTAGCAATGGTTCGGTTATAATTCCTTGGTGCAACGACCAGAAAAATAAACGTAGTTTAAAAATTAAACCAAGTTTAGTTAAACGACGTTTTATAATAAAACGGTGCAAGAGCCTGTTATTAATGTAAGAAATATTTCAATGAACATATGCTATCTCCATGTTTAGATAATGACGTAAGAGATGTTTGCCTCAGCTATAATCAATCCATGTGGATGACACGGTGCTAAATGCAGTAGGCGTGCAAATTCTCATTCGTATTCTATCATCATCAAGGCTCACGTCTGATGACCATATAAGTAACATTTTGTCGATGGTAGCGTAGCATTCAACCCAGTTTTATTTCTGGTACTTTGGTGGCTTAGTCGCCCACTGGTCTATTCACCTACATATTCTGATTAGCAATTTTATTTCAAACCTACTACGTCCGTTGAATATTGAAGAGGTCATAATTTACTGCAGGTGGAAGAGGATGATGGCAATGTACGGTTTCCATTAATAATACCATAGTCGTCGATATCAATGAGAAAGTTATAATGGATAGGCTATAAGTGAACCTATTTATTGGAATGGTGATTCTTTTAAGCTAATCCATGCAGAAAATATAGTTTTTCCGCAAACGTCAAAAAATGACTACTTTTTTAACCTCAGTTCTTAATGTTGAAGTTTGATTTCACAGACGTCATTTCGTTTTTACTTTTTTGTCCGGCAGTGAGCGTACAAAAAAGAACACTTTTTTGTACTCTGACGTCAATAACAAGAACGTCGGGCGGCGTACAGTTGGGTTCCGAATCTGACATAATGTAATCTGTAAGAAAAATTTTATAAATTTTAATACAAGTCATTTCTTAATACTCGAGTACTTACGCACAGTCCTATAATGCGTAGATAAGTTACTTTAAATGTTTCTGACAATTATTTTGTTGAATTTTGAAATTTGTGTTGCCTTGACACCTACAAAACCAGTAAGCAAAGCAATCTACTTTTACGTTTCTTCACATCTAATCCTTTTAAAAATATCATCTTAATTCTATCGTTTGACCACCGTTTGCGGAAAAAATCGCATGTTTTATTCGGAGAAAGGCACTTTTTGAGGCTCGACTAAAATTGACCAACATTTAGTCTCGCCACAAAAAGTATCACTTTTACTCCTAATAAAACAATATACTATTTTCTTGTCTTTTTTGTAAAGTTTAAATTTAGACATTGATAGAAATGCATCAATTAGAGGCCTTGGTAGACCAGCAGTAAGGTCTACCGCCTTGTACCGTTTGTAAACCGAGGATTATGGGTTCGAGTCCCACCTTGTTCTTGGGAGTTGTGTTTGTCCGGAATTTAGTGGTTCTATATATATGATTAAATTGTTGGGTAATGTACCTACATCGTTTACAAGCCCATTGGCCGTTCGGAACCGGCGTTAAACTGTAGGTCCCTCGAGTTAAAAAAAAATGCATTTTTTTAACTCTATTTTTTTTATAATCCTATATCAACAGCACACTGGTGCTGTTGATATAGGATTCATTTCACGCATCGCTGTCTGTGACGTGAAAAACTAAACTCAATGATTGTCGTTTTTGGAACGAAGTTTCTTATCAGACGTTACACTCCAGATACTTGGAAGCTAGGCCGTAAAATCATAACACGTAATATAAGCAAGTTTCATGTGGTGTTTACTGGATTCGTGAAATAATTTTTTTACCATTTCTATAATACAATAAAATAAGCGAATTACCAAATTTCTGTTTACATGCTTTTCGATAGTCGATATTTAGCTTAAAAATATATTATACTTCAAGGTTTCTATTTTCAACTATGACTTGTATGGAATCACTTCAACCATCAAAACTATACGGCTGTTAATTTCCATATATTATTAACCTGCTTTCAGGACAATTCCTCAACCTTGTTTCCGTTGTAATAAGATGTTATTGTTAATAAAACGTTTATACTCAATTAAAATTATTATCATACTATAAAAATAGATACAGCTTGAACAGTTAGTACATGACGCAAACCTACACGTCATTTAGAAAAAAAAAATTGATGTTATTCACGAAAAAAAATTTAATGTTAATCTTCAAGGAACGTTCCTGAAAAAATTAGATACTTAAAAGCTTGATTCACAATTTGTAATCATTAAATATTGCGACGAAAATAGTTGGAAAATTAATATCTCTATAACGAATGCAAAGCAAGGAATACAAATGGAAGTTGCATACTACCATTTTCTCAGTAGGTATTTCTCAGGAGCGCGGTACAAAGTGTGACCAAACAATTATCACCCAAGGTCGGCCATGTAACAATTTGATTTGTTCGTTTATTCAATACGCTAGTCGTAAACAAGAATGACAGTGTTTAGACCAACTCATATGATTAACTATGTTGTATGCGTTGATATATTTAGAACTAATCCAAATGATCAAAACATTTTCGATGCTAATAAACAAATTTGAATCAGTAAAGTCAATGGAAAACATCAGAAAAAATCAAAGAGAGCTTGCTATATGTACCCCAACACCGAGAACTCCACACTTCCTCACACAATGACTGTCAGTAAATAATAGAAACATCATAATTCACTTCAAGCAAAGAACAATAGACGGACGGAAGATATTTTCCTATCTCGCTTGGAAGGTGGACTTTTCTTGTCCAAATTCTGTTTCGATGAAAGGCTTAGGTTAGGTTCTGCAAGTACCTGTTGAGCGCTGTCTCTCGCAGTTGCGGCCGGAATCAGAACTATGTTACTGCCTACAACCATAAAGCACAGTAGTAGAGAGTTGTTTATTTGCAATTGTTGAGGTAGACAATGTTTCCTGTTTTTATTGGCTGATGGCGATACGGTCTTCGTAGACCACATTATAGCCATCATTAAATGCAAGTAAACAATAAGAGGATTTGGCGATTCATTCCATTAGCAGAAATTGATCCTGAAGTCACTGAAAGTCAGTAAAAAAAGTTAAAAATTAAAGAAGAAAGTAAAACTCTAGATTGGGCAGTAAAAGAAATAGCTGCAAAAGTCGAATGAGCTCAATTCAAAAAGGGAGTTCACTCAATATCAACATACATGAGGTGGAGGTGTTCTATGTGTGGTAACTGAAATTTGGGAAGCTGATCATAATCTATCCCAAGCAGCAATCATGTGATCTATATATATATATATATATATATATATATATATATATATATATATTTATATATATATAAAGAAAATTCTTTTATAAAAATATATATATATATATATATATATATATATATATATATTGTATATATATATATATACATATATATACATATATATATATATATATATATATATATATATATATATATATATATATATATATATATATATATATATATATATATATATACACATATATATATATATATATATATATATATATATATATATATATATATATATATCCTAAGGTATATGGAGGCATTTCGATGTTTCGTGAACTCTAATAAACAGCTCCGCTAGGAGGTTTGTTTGATTAGTTTCAAATAAATGTCCTAGTTCACTTCATTATATATATATATATATATATATATATATATATATATATATATATATATATATATATATATATATATATATATATATATATATATATATATATATATATATATATATATATATATATATACAGGGCTATTCAAATTAGGGTTTGTAAAATGGGGGCAAAGTAGCGTATTTCAGAGGTTAACAATATGAATCAAAAGAATCTGACGTAGTTTCTTTAGTTCTAGAGTTAAAAAGGAAAAATCGAAAATTTCAAAATTCTTCTTTTGCCATCTTTTTATTTTACGAAGATTTTTTCAAAATCTGTCACTTTTCCATGGTAACTTTTTGTAGCCTTTCCAAATATCTGCATAAAATGTATATACAGGGTATCGTACACATTGGGCCACCCCCAACTTTTCAACTGTATTTTTCATTGCCTTTTTTCAAACGCCAAGAGTCATGTTTCATATTGGCGTTCTATTTTCATCTGAATCATTGGAAATATTGAACTAATACTAGGCATTCTATACCTCATTCTATGATTTTTTTTTGAATTACAGCGGAAATTTGAAAAAATGTTGAAATTTTACTGATAATAGTTCCATATTTCCAAAAGACTGTAATTCTGATGAAAATACTACGAAAATATGAAACATGACTCTTGGCATTCAAAAAATATGCAATAAAACATACAGGTCCGTATTTGAAAATTAAAAGTTGAGGAAGGCCCAATTTATACGATACCCTGTATATAATTTTCATTCAGATATTTGGATAGCATACAAAAAACAAAAATCGTTTAAAAAAAATTCCTAAAATAAAAAGATATAGGCAAAAGAAGAATTTCGAAATTTTCGATTTTTCCTTTATAACTCCAGAACTAAAGAAGCTAGATCAGATTCTTTTTATCCATATAATTGACCTCTGCAATACGCTTTTTTTGCCCCCATTTAACCATCTCTCTATCTCTTACCATTATCGAAAGCCCCATGCATAAACTCGAATTTGAATAGCCCTGTATATATAATAATAATTTAGGTTATTATAATTATTTTCGCTGCACCAATAAAATACCAATTCCAATTATTTTGCCAGTAGTTATATATAAGTAACAGGAAAATAGAATGAATTATATTACAATAATTCAAAATTTCCATTCATTTTCTATTTGCAGTTATCGTCGTATGCCAATATCGTAATAATCAGGTTAAACTGGTTAATACCGAGGACAAATTAATACTAATATAACGGAAATGATGGACAAGAATGCTTGAGTATTGCAAACCAATATGGCATTGGAATTGCAGTAAATTTATCTAACTGTGATATCATACGCGACACAGCCGGTCGAATATAAAATTGCTTAACGATATTATTTTCATATAAAATTAATGAGAATTCGAAAAACTATTGCGGATGTTTAATCAGATACATGCAAATTATACCTACTTCAAAAGCTAGGAAATATATTAGATTCGGACGGATCAATGGGTTCTAGTCTACAGAGTGTCCCAGATAAAGCTTTCCATCTCAATATTTCCTTCGATATGAAGTTTTGTCTGTAAAATACAAAGAAAAAGACGAGGTATGTCGTGGAACACCAGATGGAATCAGAAATTTTTATTTGACACTTTTTGACGTATCTATTGAAATGAAGTGGTGGGGGGTGATTCAATGTTTTTTTGAATAAACAGCTGTAACTCCTGAACGACTGAACGGATTTCAACAAAGATAATCTCGTTATGAAAAGCATTTATTGCTTCAACGAAAACATTTTATCTGTGGTCTGTCAAATTTTTAGTTATGCCGGTAGAGAGCGTTTTTTGATATAATAACAGAAAATTGCTAATTTCTCTAAAAAATTTAATGCAATAACATAACTTTTTTTCCATAAAAATGTATTATGATGGCGGCCATCTTAGAAACCTGAAAATAATTTCCAGGATTTTGTGTTGGCCACTTTGGTTATAAAAATTCTCTACGACGTATAGTTTGTGAGATACAGCCGCGCTCTCTTAATCAGACACCCGGTACATTGAAAATTTACTTGCAATAGATGTTTCATACTTTTGATGTAATTTGACATATAACTGAAAAGTCGACTTCTTTTGTTACCTAGCAACATTCAAAACACGGTGTGTTTAAATCTTCAGATTTCGCACATTTTTAGTTCATAGAACAAGGATTACGATGCAGGCTTAATATGAATAAAAGTTCTGTGTTTATTATACAGTGAAATTTCGTAATTCCTGTTGAAAATACGGATGAGAAATGTCAAAAAAATATAGCAATATATTTCCCGAAAATTTAAACCGTATCTGTTTAAAATAGAGGAGTGTATGAAACGGCGTGGTATTTCCTTCCATTGTAAATATTTAGTCATTGCTGACCTAATTGATTATTCATAATTTGCATCAGCGGAGTCAATAATTGCTTTTCTTAAGTTAAAATTATAAAACACAATTGGGACTTATTAGAACGAAGTATTCTCCTTCAGAGTGTTTGATATAGATATTATTTACTTTTATAATTAAACATCTTGTCGTCTTATTAGGTCAATTGTTTTGCGTGTATACTTACCAAAGATTTTATTGGTACCAATGCCGAATGAAAACTAGGCCTAAAAATATGTAAAACAGTAACAGTAACAGACATGCGCGTATATAATATCAACAAATGACATGCCTACTATAGGAGATTTTAAATCGACATTTGTTGTGGAAGGCTGATTTTTTGATAATATCTTAGTAATAAAACGAGAGTCAATAGTTTAAAAATGAAAATCAACCTGCAAGGCATGTAAAAAAAATAAAAACCACCCTCAAAACCACTTTTTTTGAAATATCTCGAAAACATAAAAAAATATGGAAAAATGTTTCCAACAAAAATTGTAGATATTAAAATTTTCTATAAAATTGTCTTTTATCACTTTTGACCTATTTGCAATAGAAACCGAGATATTTGCAATGTAATTAAATAAATTAATATTGACTTACTATTGACTAATAGTATAAGTGACATACTAATTTTCTATAGAAATCATTATTGCAATTCACCTGCTCCATTGTGTACTGAAAATCTAAAAACATTGCCTGGTGTATTTTTCCGAGAATTATTGGCAAAAAGAAAGAAAATGGATAGGAGCAATTAACCGATTTTAAAATCGATTTTTCATTATAATAAAATAATTTTTTCGTGAAAAATAAAATCTTATTTGCACCACGTGCGTTACTAGATCCTTACGCCCATCGGGCGTAAGGATCTGTTTGTCTGCCTCACTGCGTTCAGCCGACAAACATTAAGAGCCCTTTCAGACTTGGATACTGTATCCGAGATACGCGTATCTCAGATACGGAAAATACATGCGTTTAGTATCGCGATACGGTATGCTGTACCGAATGCCGTGTGTAAGTAGGCCGGCCGCACATTTCCTACAATCGGTTCCGATTGTCTGAAACGATTGTCGGATCAGGCCATCTGACGTTCAAATATCTATACAATATGCGATCATATAGCACACCTACGTTACGATATCGGATTGGACGTCCGACTCGGATGTACGGGCATTGCGTCCTACTTAGGGCGGCCGCACATTTACTACAATCGGTTCGGATTGTCTGAAACGATTGTCGGATCATGGCATCTGACGCTCAAATACCTATACTTTTATACGAACATATCGCACACCTACGATCCGATATAGGATCGGACGTCCGACTCGGATGCACGAGCAGTGCGTCCTTCCAATCGAACCGATAAAAAGTCTGGTCCGACTACCGGAAGGCAAGCCGTGCATTGTTTTTGGATAATCTGCCGCAAACATACGATTATTTCTGTCAGTTTTTGACAGGGAGTATAGAAAAAGGAATTGTCAAACCATGTGCGATACTGAAAATTTGATTACCACGGTCGAAAAATATCCCTGCTTATGACATTCGATTAAAATCGGACGTATTTTGTCGGCAGTGTGCGCTAGTGGTCCGATTTGAAATCGTTTCAGACAATCGCATCCGATTGTAGTAAATGTGCGGCCGCCATAATCGGGCCGACTAAATGTCGGATGCGACTATCGAAAGGCAAGCCGTGCATTATTTTTGCATTGTCTACCGCAAACATAAGATTATTTCTGTCAGTTTTTGACATTGATTATAGAGAGACGCCATGTGTGATACGGAAATTTTGATTATCACGGTTGAAAAATATCCTTGCTTATGGGATCTAAGCCATGATTCTTATCATGATCGAGATTTGAAAGAGCTTGCTTGGGAACAAATCTGTTCTGAACTTTTCGAGGATTGGGAGACTAAAGAAGACAACATTGTAACTAATAAATAATAAAAAATTTCTTACCTGAGAGTGCTAGCTAACCGTTCTTCTTGGGAAATTGCAAGTCTCAAGTGTGTGTCCCGTTTTTTTATACCCGCTTGAATTGAATTAAGTATTTCATTGAAGGAAGGAAGTAATTGACATTCGGTAATAATCGAAAAAATTTTCAGGATGAGCATGTAACTTAAAATGCAACGTGTGATACTGACTTTGTTTAATTCTTTTTGTATTCAATTGATGTATCCAATAGCGTCGTTTTATCTTTTTTACCCGTTTCGAGATTAGAAAAGCTATTGCCAATAACTCTTCATCGTCCATTTCCTATGCGGTGTGTAAAAAAATAATATAGTGTTCAATGACATTCAAATAAAATCGGACATATTTTGTCGGTAGTGTGCGCTAGTGGTCCGATTTGAAATCGTTTCAGACAATCGGATCCGATTGTAGTAAATGTGCGGCCGCCCTTAACTGCATGCTCTTTCTGTATCTGGGATACGCGTATCTCGGATACAGTATCCAAGTCTGAAAGGGCTCTTAGGAGTATTACTTTTTCCCTTCTACAAAAACACGATATTTATCACCAGCTGGAGGAAAAGCATGGAAATTCACATTTGAACATTTATTTTCCCAAGAAGTACACTGAGGAACTGAACAATAACGATTCGAACGACTCATAGCTTTCAAAATGATTGCAAATAATAAATATTTGTAAAAAATCACACAAAAACAAACACAAAACAAAGGAGAACGTAAGAACTATGTCAAGATTTTTAGTTATTCTGATTGTCACCAGGCGGCGTAGCGCTTATTTTGATTCGCCTATATTGAGACATACGATTCATTTCTCATGAAAAAAGCGTTAATGTTTTCGAACTTGTAAATGTAGGTCGCCTTGAGAACTAGGTACCTTTAACCATTTTATATGAAAAATTCTTCATATTTTCTTCAAGATCCGAAATTTCACATATTTTTCCGCGAAAATCAATTACGTGTAACTTCTGTGGCACATTTAGAAAATGAATCTTATAATTATATCCGTTTTTCAGACAATATACTTCCGCTTATAGTGAATCTAACGGATAAATGCATTTTGACACACCTCAGAAGAGGTCATCCACCTACTGATGCTTCTGCTCCTTTTATACGAGCGTATGAAAAGAGAAACTCACGTTTTCCTCATCAACTATTTGAAAGAAAGAGTAGATAATTCAATTTATAGAATAAAATATTTCAAGATCAATAATTTAATTTTTTTTAATAATGTGAATTTTAACATAAAAGAGATGAAAGAATCCATTTAATCGATCAATGGTGTTCAAACTATATTTTATGTCTTGGTTGATTGAAGTGATATATGAACTACTACACGTCATAGTCTTTTATGTTCGAGGTAATAAATGATTAGAATTTAATTGCAGCATTTCACTTACAAATACCTTAACATGAATATTTCCTGAGCAATTCTGAATAAATAAAATATTCCTGATATACATATACAGGGTGTCCCACCGGGAAAGAACGCGATCTGTATATGGGAAACTACACATAGGAAAATTTTGAAAATTTGACAGTATACTAATGTCGATAGGGGCAACTCGACTAAAATATTTTCAAGATGGTGGGACTTTCGGATATACCGGAAGTAGATACCAACTTGCTTATTTTAAATTGGATACCCTATATATTAATACATTTTTGGATTTTACGCAAGATTTTAGGCAGATTTCATGTATTATGTCCTATACCTAAGTCTAAGCGTTTTTGACATATTCAGGTTTTTATGTCAAAAATGACGATTGCAAGCCCTAATATAATTATCAATTATTCCTATGAGGATTCCCGTATTACTTACTTTGGGGTGGATTCCTTATTGAAAAAGACTTGCTTTAATAGATTTTGTATAGTATTTGGATAACTAATCAACAATCAATTCGAAAAAAAAGATCTAAAATGAGATTGAGAAAACTGACAAAAATCAATTTTTTCAAATGGAAACCCCCCATTTTTCTTATTTTGTAGTATTTAGCATTTAAAAAGAAGGTAACTTTGTATGAAGTTATCTATACCTAAAATTTGAAGTTTTCGAAATATTGCCAATTTAATATTTTTATATGGTGATTTTGCATGTGCGACCCGATATCCTCATAAACAAAAACCATCACCAAATACTGTTAAACGAATTATAGAAAACTTCAAGAATTTTGGATCCGTAAAGGCATAAGTGTACAAAAAGAAACCAGTTGTTAACAATGAAACGGAAACACAAATATCATCCCTATGCTATCCATATTTTCATTAGTGCAGCATTTAAATGAAAATGATTTAGATAAGCCGTGAAAGTTTAAATAATTTTCGTTTGTATAATTTAACCGGGGTGCCATTACGATGATTTGAAATGTCAAATACGATCGTGGCTATCCTAGATCTAATTGTTTAACGATTAAATGCAAAATCGCCATATGAAAATATTAAATTGGCAATATTTCGAAAACTTCAAATTTTAGGTATAGATAACTTTATACAAAGTTACCTTCTTTTTAAATGCTAAATACTACAAAATAAGAAAAAAGGGGGGTTTCCATTTGAACAAATTGATATTTGTCAGTTTTCTCAATCTCATTTTAGATCTTTTTTCTCGAACACCCTGTATGATTAGTTATCCAAATACCATACATAATATATTGAAGCAAGTCTTTTTCAATAAGGAATCCACCCCAAAGTAAGTAATACGGGAATCCTTATAGGAACAATTGATAATTATATTAGGGCTTGAAATCGTCATTTTTGACAAAAAAACCTGAATATGTCAAAAACGCTTAGACTTAGGTATAGGGCATAATGCATGAAATCTGCCTAGAATCTTGCGTATAATCTAAAAATGTATTAATATATAGGATATCCAATTTAAAATAAGCAAGTTGATATCTACTTCCGGTATATCCGGAAGTGCCACCATCTTGAAAATATTTTAGTCGAGTTGCCCCTATCGACATTAGTATACTGTCAAATTTTCAAAAGTTTCCTATGTGTAGTTTTCCATATACAGATCGCGTTGTTTCCCGGTGGGACACCCTGTATATATATATATGAATATATATGTATATATGTAAATGTATATATATATATATATATATATATATATATATATATATATATATATATATATATATATGAATATATATGTATATATGTAAATGTATATATATATATACAGGGTATTTTTAATTGAATGTAAATAATTTTGGGGGTGAATTTTGGGCCCATTTCAAGACGAAAATGTATGTCCTAAACGTCCTAGTTTTTGAGATACAGGGTGGTAAAGTTTCAGAAAAAAATCATTTTTTTTATAACTTTAAAACCACACAAAATATTTCAATCAAATTTGGTATGCAAGTACTACTCATCAATGTGCATTTTTTCATGCAATACAGGTTTTAAATTTTCCACCAGTGGCGTTCATGCAGAATTTGCCCTGCATACTTCAGCAAACATTTATGATACGCCACTGATTTTTCTTAAAACTGAAATTATTTTTGAAATATATATTCTGTATTGGACAAATTTGATTTCTTCAGTTTCCTTCGACCGACGCATGGTTTTCGCTTAAAAAAATTCAAACTGATTCTCTGCATAATCATAACATTATCACATTGCAGGAAATAGATTTTTGTTAAAGAAAAATTGGTGCATCGAACAAACAAATTAATTTGATTTTTTTTGTATTTTTTTCTTAAATTTTTTCAAATATTTTGTGTGGTTTTAAAGTTGTAAATAAAAAATGATTTATTTTCTGAAACTTGACCACCCTGTATCTCAAAAACTAGGACGTTTAGGACATGCGTTCATATGAAGTTTTCTTCTTAAAATGGGCCAAAAATTCATCCCCTAAATTATTTACATTCAATTAAAAAACACCCTGTATATATATATATATATATATATATATATATATATATATATATATATATATATATATATATATATATATATATATATATATATATATATATATATATATATATATATATATATATATATATATATATATATATATATATATATATATATATATATAAGTAGAGCAGAATAAGGAAGCAGCCGTTGACACGTTTCGGACTCCTTGGTCCTTGTTTTCCCGCGGCTGGTTTCTTTGTTATATATATATATATATATATATATATATATATATATATATATATATATTTATATATATATATATATATATATATATTATATATATATATATATATATATATATATATATATATATATATATATATATATATATATATATATATATATATATATATATATATATATATATATATATATATATATATATATATATATATATATATATATATATATATATATATATATAAAATTCTCGTGTCACAATGTTCGTTCCCATACTCCTCCGAAACGGCTTGACCGATTCTCATGAAATTTTGTGAGCATATTGAGTAGGTCTGAGAATCGGCCTACATCTATTTTTCATCCCCCTAAATGTTAAGGGTAGTCCACCCCTAAATTTTTTAAAATATTTTTTTGACAAAATTTTTTGTTTTAATTTTTTTATGATACAGCATACAAAAATACATACAATCCTAAATTTTCACCCTTCTACAATCAACCCTTATTTTTTATTTGTTAAACTCCTTCGAAATAACTCGACCGATTCTCATTTTCAATTTTGTGTGCATATCGGTTAGGTCTGAGAATCCGACAAAATCTATTTTTCATCCCCCTAAATGTTAAGGGTAGTCCACCCTTTAATTTTTTTCCTTATTTTTCTGACAACATTTTCTGTTCTATTTCTTTTATGTTACAGCATTCAAAAATATATACAACCCTAAATTTTCACTCCTCTACGATCAACCCCTATTTAGATAGATAAAAATAATTTATATGGCAGAACAACGTTTGCCGGGTCAGATAGATAGATATGTAGATAGATAGATAGATAGATATATAGAAAGATAGATAACTATCTAGATAGATAGATAGAGATACATTAGCAGATAGATGAATATATAGAAAGACAGATAGATAAAAATAATTTTTATGGCAGAAAAACGTTAGCCGGGTTAGATAGATATGTAGATAGATAGATAGAAAGACAGATAACTATCTAGATAGATAGATAGATAGATAGATAGTTAGATAGGTAGATATACATCGGCAGATAGATGAACAGATAGAAAGATAGATAGATAAAAATAATTTATATGGCAGAACAACGTTTGCCGGGTCAGCTAGTATATATATATATATATATATATATATATATATATATATATATATATATATATATATATATATATATATATATATATATATATTGAGATATGTTTTAAATGAAAGTTATGAGAATTTTTATACCTGTTAATTTATAAGTCTTCCCAAAAGTTCATTTTTAATCCTCTACTCTCTCTGTTAGTGAATGATTCTCATCTAATGAATGATTGGAATAATTAGAATATTTCTTATTCTTTCCAAAACAGCGGTTATTTTATTTGACTATTTTTCCGAAGTTTCTACGTGTTCTAGCCGTATACCTAGGTACATTTAATTTCAATAATTTAAAATATTGAATTTCTTGTCAACATCTTTGTTGGCATTGAATATTTAAAAAGTAATGATTTTTAAATGCGTCATTTAAATCAACTAAAGGATATTATCAATTAAGGCGATAATATCGGACTGAGTGAGACTGATATGTCAATTTGAATAGGAAATATGGGGGAACTCAATTGAAATATCCAGAAAATAAAATGGAATGCCTAAATATCAATATCCAATTGAAAAATTGAAGAAAATGAATACTTTCTTCAATAAGGGATTGCTGGAAAATGTTTTTCAGCAAAATTGGAGAATATTGATAGAATCTCTTGAAAAATCCCACAAGTTATGCATTATAACACGTGAGAATGCATAACATTTCAAAATAAATCTTTTAGATATAATTTTAATTTCTATAAAAAAGATTAAATAAAGTCAATATAAGTACCTAGTTAGTTATAATAATTGTGTTGATATTTAATTGTTATTATTTATTTCACTAGGACGATTTGTTAAATTATGTATTGAAAAATTAGTGAATAAACTACATAAATGTCAGGTGTCAATATTTTTTTATAATTTGGTCTACAACGCAATGTTAGTTTGTCATATCAATTGGCGCCCAACGTGGGGCTATTTTATTATCATTTTAAAAACTTTAATACAGACATCATATATATATATATATATATATATATATATATATATATATATATATATATATATATATATATATATATATATATGATTGCTTATTTCATTATGGACCCAACATTTTTGAAAAATTAAATTTAGTATATCCTTTCAGGTTGTTGCAATTTTCTGCATGGCTCTAGCGACACCAGGGAGCAATGGAACTGGATTTTTCTTGTTTGTGGTCATCGCAGCTTTCATCCTAACACTCCTGTGGATATTTGTTTACTTTCTAGGAGTTCGAGAGGCTGTTAACTTGAATATAGATTGGATTGCCACAGTAAGTATCTTGTTCAATAAAAAAATGAATGAGGGCATCTGACATGTATCCGTTTGAGGGTACAACAAGTCAGTTTCTGGATTCCACAGCAATGTGTTATATTGCCACATTAATGTGTCTGTTTATTATGATTATATACAAACGTTTGTAGCACTTATAAGTATTTTCAATAGTCAAGGTTTTACTATCGAAGTTTTAAAGATATTATATCATAATCTCTACTGTTATTAAAAGTTTGAATAAACGAAATTTGAAATTTAATCTTTCATAATTGCATTGGAAAATTGCAGTTTGATTTGAATTTTGAAAACAATAATTTTGATTGGTGACTATTTACATCAGATCTTTCAAATCAATACATTCATCTTCATTTATTCACTTGCTATTTTCATATAACATTTTATTAAATATATCCTTACGTTGTAAAAGATGACACTATTAAGCCCCCCTCAAAATTTCTGTATGAAATAATTACTAATAAAATTTTTCTTTTTTATTTTCAGGAGTTATTGAACACAGGCATTTTGACTGTCTTGTATTTTATAGCTTTCATTGTTCAACTCATTACTTGGTCTCCTAGGTATTACTTGAAAGGAATTAACATAGCAGCAGGGGTGAGTAAATGTATACATAAGAAAACTATAACAGGCATGTTTTGCATTCGCCAAGTAACTTCGTTGCAATAAAAGTATACGTGAAAAGAGACACAACACTCATGATCGAATTTGATGAATAAATTATTTTAGAAAATATTAACCAACATGATTTAATCAAAAATTGAATAAGTTTATGAATTTTGGATTGATTGGGCCGATACTTGGTGTAAATTAATAAACATATTAAAACAATGGTTAAAAATAACAATTTACACTTTTATTATAAGAAATAACGCATGACGCACGTTTCGGTGGAACTTCACCTTCTTCAGATGCTAATGGCAAACTAACTAGTTAGTTAGTAACATAGTTAGTTTGCCATTAGCATCTGAAGAAGGTGAAGTTCCACCGAAACGTGCGTCATGCGTTATTTCTTATAATAAAAGTGTAAATTGTTATTTTTAACCATTGTTTTAATATAAGTTTATGAATTTTTCAATGACGTATTTTCTCAAGTAAGGAATCTTGAAAATATTCATTATTTCATTTATGAGCTATTATTATTTTTTAATAAATTTGAATTTTAATGGATTCTATGAAATTAAATAATGCTTTTTCAATGTACATGACAAATAAAAGATTTAAATTAAAATAGTGTTCAGTAAGAATTTCACTTAAATTGATTTGTTTCTAATAAATTTCCGATAAAAAACCCTATAGTGAATTCGATTTGTTACATGGATTATGGAGAAATAGGGTTTTCTTGAATTTTAAATGAAAACTATTATGTACCTAATATAATAGACATGAAAAATGTGTCATTGTTGATTCAATATTTCATAATCCTTGTCGTATACGATTCTGGATTTCTCCGGCAAGGAATTATTCGCAGCTTTGGCTGCATTTTCTATGATATTCTTGGGTAGATTCATTTCCATTTCCATTATTTTTATAAGACTACACAAAGAAAGCAGCAATGACATTCACTAAATATGATGACAAAAATATTCACAAACGTCAAAATATCAACAAATGACATGCCTAAGGGCGGCCGCACATTTACTACAATCGGATCCGATTGTCTGAAATGATTTCAAATCGGACCACTAGCGCACACTGCCGACAAAATACGTCCGATTTTATTTGAATGTCACAAGCAGGGATATTTTTCGACCGTGGTAATCAAATTTTCAGTATCGCACACATAGATAATTATATACTATCAGATATATATTAAGATTTCTATGATCGCACATGGTTTGACAATTCCTTTTTCTATACTCCCTGTCAAAAACTGCCAGAAATAATCGTATGTTTGCGGTAGACTATGCAAAAACAATGCACGGTTTGCCTTCCGGTAATCGGATCAGACTTTTAATCGGTCCGATTGGTAGGACGCACTGCTCGTGCATCCGAGTCGGACGTCCGATCCGATATCGGATCGTAGGTGTGCGATATGATCGTATAAAAGTATAGAAATTTGAGCGTCAGATGCCCTGATCCGACAATCGTTTCAGACAATCGCAACCGATTGTAGGAAATGTGCGGCCGGCCTTATATGAGAAGGAAAATGGAAAGCAATGAACCGATTTTAAAATCGATTTTTCATTATAATAAAATAATTTTTTCGTGAAAAAAAAATCTTGTATGCACCACGTGCGTTACTAGATCCTAACGCCCGATCTATATAACGCACTTGGTACATCAATAACTAGTTGACATTTCATAAAACAATGAAATCTCCTTAACATCAAAATAATGATAAATATGTTTCATAATATAACTTAACCAAAAAAAGTGTCACCTTGGAAATGATAGAAATATTTAATTTTTGTTAGAAAATGTAAGTCCACAAAGTTTATTGTTGCAAGCGACCTTTTTTTTTATCATAAAACTGCTTTATCAAAATTAGTATTGAGTAACGAAATATTAAACATTCTTTAATAATGGTTCCTGTTCAATATTCCTGTTATTGATGTGAAACAACTCGACTTCTATGAAAAACTAATCTTCAATAAGCTTCATTATGTAAATTTTTCGCTTTATCAGTCCCATAAATAACTATTTTGCACTATTTACTGTGATGGTTAATACACACTTTTAAATGAGTTGTAATTACACAATATCTTCTTAATTAGTTTCCTATTAAAATGTCTTCTAATGTTATTTACCTTCTGAACATTTTTCAATTGAAGAATAGCAGTAGGTATAGAATAGTTATGTTTGGAATTTATAATTCACTTACCTTTTTGAAAGCACTCGGCATATATGAATAAAAACCATTAGCAGAAAATTAACTATTATTTACTCACAAAATATAAAATAATACGTCATTTTAGTCTCATAGAAACAATCCTCTATAATTCACATTTATACTTCTGTGGGCTTCACTCATGACTTTCATGTCATAAAGAGAGGTATGTTTTTCAAGCATAGAAAAATAAATCTTCAAGTTGTTTAGTGTTCTATGAAGTCATCGATGATATTCTATAACTAATATTATGATGTTTTTACAGATTTTCGGAATGATCAACACTGGTGTCTATGCTTTCGGGTCCTACCTTCTTTATTTAGAGTGGAAGAGCAGAAATTGAGAGGAAATTTTGGATTAACTCATAATATTTTAGTGTACATAAGGACGACTGAAAAAAACTGGAAGTAAATTATTGCGTCAATTGATCTATGATCATTAATCTACTCGAATTGAAATTCGCATATATTACTACGAGATAATCGATGTAACACTGACATATGTATTGACGTCACTTTAACAAAATCTGTATAAATTTCAGGTAGCATATTGAATATGTAAAACGTCTGGAAAGATATGCACTTTTGAAGCATATATATATATATATATATATATATATATATATATATATATATATATATATATATATATATATATTATATATATATATATTATGTATATATATATATATATATATATATATATATATATATATATTATATATATATATATATATATATATGTAATATATACATATAAATATATACATATATATATATATATACATATAGTGTGACCCATTAATAATGGAACCACACCTGCAGAATACGCATTTTTCAATAAATTTCAGTTTTTCAAATACTTATTAAGCATCAAAAACTGTCTTTTGACACAAATTTTCATAACTATAGTGTCACTTCCAAGGCACTCTATGTTAGTTTTTCTTTGTCAAAAATGGCAAAAGTATATTAGGAAATTTTTGTTTTTGAATCTGACTACCACTGGTGATAGTCCATCAAAATTTCATAAAAAAATATCGGTTTACAACGAAGTTACAACAACTTTTTTGGATTTTGGAAACAAAGTATTTTTTTATTTAGATTATAGACATATTTGAAATCTGGAAACACTGCCTATACAAAGTAGAATACCAATGAACTTGCACAGTGAAAATCTGAAGTCAAAAGCTGAATCCGTTCTATAGTTATAACTCCTGAAAATATGTTAATGTGAACAATTTGTGGCAAAGTCAGATTTTTATTACACAAAACGCTTCCACCACAAATATCTCACATACCACGCCAAATTTTCAGGAGAACGGATTGAGCTTTTGACTTCGGAATTTCACAGTATAAGTTCATTGGTGTTCTACTTTGTATCGGCAGTGTTTCCAGATTTTAAATATGTCTATTTTATAATCTATATAAAAATTACAATCTCATACTTCGAAAATTGAAGTTGGAAATTCGTAGTTAACCAATATCTTTTCATGAAATTTTGATTGTTTTTATTTAGAACTCAGTGTCGTAGTCAAATTTTAAAACAAAATTGCCTAGTTCGCGTTTGCCGTTTTTGACAAAAAAAAAACATAGAATGCCTTGGAAATGAAACTCAATTTATGGAAATTTGTGTCAAAATACAGTTTATGATGCTTAATATTTAAAAACAATAAAATTGAGATTGAAAAATGCGTATTCTTCAGGCGGGGTCCCATATATGTATATATACAGGGTGTCCCACCAGGAACTGCATCGATGGATATATGGAAAACTAAACATAGAAAATATCTGAAAATTTGGCTGTGTACTAATGTCGATGGGGGACATTTTCAAGGTGATGGCACTTCCGGTTATACCGGAAGTAGGTATCAGCTTGCTTATTTCAAATGGGACACCCTGTATATTATTACATTTTTCGATTCTTCACAAAATTCTAGATGGATTTTATATATAATGTCCTATACCTATCTTCAACTGTTTCGGAAATATTTGAATTTATTTGTCAAAAATTACGTATGCAGATCGAGTAATAAACATATTTTTCTTCAAAAAAAATGGCATTACTGCCCAATAAAGATAAATTTCCTAATAGAGGTGGTTCTGTTTTAGCGTAAGATGAATAGTATTTTGACATTTAATATACAGGGTGCTCAGGAAAGTATTACAAAAATGGATGTTGAAAAACTACAAAAAGTCCATTTTTTCAAATGAATACCTACAACTTTTATTATTTTATTCGATTCAGTATCAAAAATAAGGGCTACTTTGTATAAGGTCGCCTATTCCTAAATATTATAGTTTTCGAAATATTTGCAAATTAATGGTTTCTGGTTGAAAAAAAAAGATTTCCTGAAATTTTGTAATAGTAGGCGTGTGATGCCATATTTGTTCTCGGCCAGGTTACCATGGAAACAAATTCCAAACCAGAAACCATTAATTTGCAAATATTTCGAAAACTATAATATTTAGGAATAGGCGACCTTATACAAAGTAGCCCTTATTTTTGATACTGAATCGAATAAAATAATAAAAGTTGTAGGTATTCATTAGAAAAAATGGACTTTTTGTAGTTTTTCAACATCCATTTTTGTAATACTTTCCTGAGCACCCTGTATATTAAATGTCAAAATACTATTCATCTTACGCTAAAACAGAACCACCTCTATTAGGAAATTTATCTTTATTGGGCAGTAATACCGTTTTTTTTAAGAAAAATATGATTATTACTCGATCTGCATACGTAATTTTTGACAAATAAATTCAAATATTTCCGAAACAGTTGAAGATAGGTATAGGACATTATGTATAACATCTATCTAGAATTTTGTGAAGAATCGAAAAATGTAATAATATACAGGGATTCCCATTTGAAGTAAGCAAGCTGATACCTACTTCCGGTATAACCGGAAGTTCCATCACCTTGAAAATATTTTAGCCGAATGTCCCCCATCGATATTAGTACACAGCCAAATTTTCAGATATTTCCTATGTTTAGTTTTCCATATATCCATCGATGCAGTTCCTGGTGGGACACCCTGTATATATATATATATATATATATATATATATATATATATAATATATATATATATATATATATATATATATATATATATATAATATATATAAGTATATATATATAATATATCTATATATATATATATATATATAATATATAATATATGATAAATATATATATATAATTAAATTTATATATAATTATTAATATATATATATAATATAATAATATATATATATATAATATATATATATATATATATATATATATATATTCAACATATGTGTTAATAAATGTACTTTTATGATATTGTTTCAACAAATTCTAAGCACTCTTGTGATATAAGCTCAAATACATCACATGTAGCCACGATATTCAGATATAATTTTTAATTGAAATTGATGAACGTATAATCCTCATATATTCAAAACCACTTCCTTTTTTTGTTAATATAACCTCACACTAAAAATACAAATTGATTGTTAAAATATGGCAACTTTTAGATCACAAGTTAAGATGAATTGAAGTATTAACAAATATTTATATTTGTAAGAGTGTCAATTTATGTCAATGTTAACCTTTTAACTTATTTAGTTCTTAGTAATCTTAATATGAACTTTTTATGCTTACAAATAAAATCAATATTTTGTAAGGTATAAAATTGTAATATTGTTTGTGGTTTCAAATTGAATTAATGTTGCGAACTTGTTCAGCAATAGTTAATAGAAAATTCTGAATTTTTTTAATAAAAAAAACGACAGGATTTGTATTGTAGATCTAGAACATAATAAACGAACAGTTTTATATTTTTTTTGCACTGTTTCACATAAATCCAAGATTTTTAAAACGTCTATACTGAATGTTGTATTTAACGCTATATTTTAATGTAAACGTTGCATTTTCATATTTATTTTATGACAAAATATATTGTAAATACTTGAGTACCTACTTTGAGAAGAAAATGTTCATCTCTCTGTAGAATAGCTATTTTTTGGTTAATTCGTAGAGACTAATTCGTTATTTCAATAATTTATGTTATTTTACATTTGTTTTTAATATTTAAAGTAAACGTATTTAGTTTCAATGAATATTTTAATACCCCATTATGAAAAAATTCAACCGACTTTAATAATAGTTATTGACGAACAAAAGGATTAGTTTTTCTATAAATTCACAGTGAAATAGAAATTGCAGCTAACGAAGTTGCGAGGATTTTAAAATAAAACTAGAGCAGTTGATAGTGAAAATATACAATGCAGTGTTAATTGTGGAGGATCTTTATATTTGTTTACACGTTTCATCATTATTTTAGCGCCTCCTTTGATTTCGATATAAATAATATACCGAACTTTTGAAGGATTATTTATTTTTTTTCAAAGGCATCACTATGAATAATGTTCAAGATTGTTTACTTTAATATTTATATGCTCAGCGAAAATGTATGGCAGTACAGGTTTAACAAATATATTTTTTCCTTATTAAACAAGAGTGGCTCCGTAGCTCAGTGGTCAGTTGGACTACTGAACAGAAGGTCGACGGATCGAATCCCGACCGAACCAACGAATTAATGCGGAGCCATCTCTCGGAAGGCTATGGCAAACTCAGTGAGAAGTATTCTGCCTTGTAAATCCTCTCTATAAAGACGTTCGGAACCACGATATACCCCACGGTTTGTAGAATAATACGGTTGCCTCGTAACTTTTAACCAATCATGACACGGCCAGTCGTGACGTCACAAGTATGCTGTTGGCAAATTCCCAGCATCTCAAGTGTAATGAAAATAATGTTTTTAATAATTACAGGGCAAGTTTATTAAAATCGAGACAAAGGACAATGAATGATAAGTAATAGTATATTTTCCATTAAAATATTAAAACTTAAACGAAGGCGGTATTATATGAATTACACGATGAATGTTTATTTGTACCTATATTATAGTTATTTTGGGTCTTGAATAAGACGAAGTATTACGACAAAATATATTTATATCAAAATACAAACACAACAAAGAAAATATATATATATATATATATATATATATATATATATGATTGAATTGTATATGTATATTATTTATATAGAACAATGATAATAGAATAATAGATTATGTTACAGTTTTTCTCATTTTTTTATAAAATCTTCTAGCTTCATCGGTGTCACGTTTTCTTTTATTCAATGAAAGTTCTTCAGATTTCTTTGAATTAAGGTATTTTATCCTGATAAATACTCTCTGTCGAACAAATGAATAAATTAATTTTTTGGCAATAAGTAGTTCTTTTTTACATATAAAATTAGTTGTACGTTTTACAATTTTTGTTTTAAAATTTGAATTGATCTTTATTTACTTTAACGAACCACTCGTCCAAACGTTCAACATCACTTTGCCAAGAAGATGAGGGCTCAGTTAAGCCACCAAACGAAAGGCTTTGTACCCATGATGGCATTTCATAAGAATGAAGGTTCGTTTTTCCTCTTTCAACTTCATTCTCTTACTTCTTTCACTAATATTCTGTTCAGGAGCCAATGGAAGATTAAGTGATGGAATAGCTAAAATATATACAATAAAACACTCATTTTTTTCGGGCAAGATTTCATTGACAACTTACCTGTTTCTTTGAGTCTTTTTGGCAATTTATTTGTTATCTGAGCTTCAATCATGTCTTCATATTGATCCAGCGCAAAATGTTCACTGCAGACACGTTTATTTTTTGGATCAAAGGGGCCATTTCTTCGACAAAGACGAACCCATTGTTTTTAAAAACTTTTTTTTTGGGGAAAGTAAAAAATCTTATTAATTCCCCTTCCTTTTTCGCCCTTTCACTGTTACTTTTACAATAAGCCACACTACAAATTGTTCCAGTCATTTCTACAATAGAATATCCAAAAAGCATTTCAAATTATAGAGTAAATTTTTTTTTCATTATTACCTGACTCTCCGCGATGAAAGAAATATAGTACTTAGTTGAATTAAATTCAAAATAGTCTATAGATACACTAATAAAAATTATAAATAAAAACAACACGAAAACTCCGAAAACTTCAATTTAAACCACAATAATCAACAGTCGGTACAACAAAAGAAAACTACGGAAACTCGTAATATAACGCGTAACGGTCAGCCTCTAGCATACTGGTGACGTAGCCTGTGACGTATTACCCGCGATGTTGCCGGCAAAGTGAGGTAACCGTATTATTCTACAAACCGTGGATATACCCACGGTTTGTAGAATTTGAATTATTCTACAAACCGTGCGATATACCCACAGAAGATAGGATATTGCGCATGAGTGGGCGGTCGTTAATAAGACGCGTGACGTCACACACGACCTTATTTGTATTGCTGAGATAGCAGTTTTGTATGTTTTTCTCTATTTACGCGTTTATTTAATTAGTTACAAAAAAAACTGTAGAGACAGAGTATGTTCTAAATGATCTGTCCTATCCCCTAAAGACATAAAAGTTTTGAAATTTGTGATAATTATCATTCAAAACTCTTATTTTTTACTGTGAAATTTCTCTTCGAAGTATTAAAACGCGATTTTCATGAAAACGGTGCGAGATAGAGTAAACTGGAAAAGGAACTAATTTGTAGAGCACAAAATTTACTACAACACTAGTCTAGGAGGGGAATACGAGATTAAATAAAAACGCGAAAACATTTTATAAAAAGTGGACTTTTATTTATGGTTTTTACACAGGCATATTTTTCCATTTAAATAGTTTCGAAATAGTAAATACCGGATTTCAAGATAACATTTCATTTCCTACTACATATCACGTATTCTACATTTTATTAATATTTAATAATTAACAACTTACTTATTCTTTTTCTTATTTTTTTGGGAATTAAACCACAATATGTTTTTGTATTTTTTATTTCAACAATTTTTGGTCCCTATCAGACACAACGAAAAAGTTTGACAGACCAAACTGCCCGTAAAAGGAAGTGGAAGAAAACTTAATTAAAATATAGGAGACTTTATCCTAATAAAACAGAGATTTGACAGTTGCCACTTGGATATGTGTAATCTAAGTTGTTAATATCTTCTGTACGTTCCCATTACTTATAAATAACAAAAACATATTTTCAATTCAATAACGATTTTTATGAACAGAATTTTGGTCTTGCCATGGGCTGGCTCTTGCCTCTCACCAGCTTTATCAAATATTCACATGGAACATTTTTAAGCCAAAATAGTAAATTATCAAAAATTAAAACCAATTGTCTGGTTTGACAACAAGGTTCAAAATATTATTGATTGCCTTGTTGTCAAACTTTCTCGTTGTGTCTGATAGGGACCAAAAATTGTTTAAAAATTTAATTCATCTTCACAACGGTAACTAAAAGGCTACCGAAACGTTGAATTAAAAAATACAAAAACATATTGTGGTTTAATTCCCAAAAAAATAAGAAAAAGAATAAGTAAGTTGTTAATTATTAAATATCAATAAAATGTAGAATACGTAATATGTAGGAAAATTTGGGCTCTACAAATTAGTTCCTTTCCCAGTTTACTCTTTCTTGCACCGTTTTAATGAAAATCGCGTTTTAATAAATACTTCGAAGAGAAATTTCACAGTAAAAAATAAGAGTTTTGAGTGATAATTATCACAAATTTCAAAACTTTTATGTCTTTAGGGGATAGGACAGATCATTTAGAACATACTTTGTCTATGCAGTTTTTTTGTAACTAATTAAATAAACGCGTAAATAGAGAAAAACATACAAAACTGCTATCTCAGCAATACAAATAAGGTCGTGAGTGACGTCATGCACACGACGAACGGAAAATGAAACACGGTAGTATCCGGGCCGGTTCGGAACCGTCGTAAAACTGTAGGTCTCTTCTATTCGTGTATCATTGTATCACGCACAACACGAATAGTTGTAGAGCCTACGCCCGAAACCGGGTATGGCACTTGAAGAAGAATAAACAAGAATTGGAATCATCAGATCATCAAGTGAATTCTCGTTCTGATTCAAACAGAATTTATAAGATCAAATTACGAAAAATATAAGTTGACCATGGTCATTTTAATATATTACATAAAGTAAACAAAGAAAATTTTTCAAATATTTAAAAAATTATCAAACAACTTTCTAATGGATCCGGTTATATGTATTCCTCGACGAGAATTCCACATTCACAATTCAACAGTGAATTATAGAAATCGTCAAGTCACCCCGACTCAAAATCTGCATACAGATGTTTCGATCTTATTAGAACTCATCAGTGTATCTTATTTGACTCGGAAACAGCTGTATGCAGATTTTGAGTTGCGGAGACTTGACGATTTCTATAATTCACTGTTCAATTGCGAATGTGGAATTCTTGTCTCAAAATACATACTTATAACTAGTTCCCTTGGAAAGTTGTTTGATAATTTTTTAAATTATTGAAGAATTTTCCTTGTTCACATCATGCAATAATTTGTGAGGTGAAGTGAGGTAATATCAGACCGGTTTCACATTTATAATGCAAAATAAAGCCATCAAAGCACTTTTCCAACTGGAATACCCAACACAAAGGGTGTATTCGCGTTGGGCGCTTACACGCTTTAAGCGCTCACGCTTAGAAGCACAGATTCTTGGCGTTCGTGTTGGCCTACTAGCGCTTAGAGACGCTCACGCTTTGGCTTTGAGCATTAAAGGTGAATGTCAGATCTTCTTTTTACGCTTAGGTAGGCAAAAAAGCCCGAAAGTTCACGCAAATACTGTGCTTTAACACTTCCCTACAAATTTATTAATTATCGACAACAAAAGTTAGGTTAGCTTACGCTTAGTGTTAAGCGTTTGTAAGCGCGAGTCGACCACAGAAAACGAAGCTTATAAGCGCTTAAAGCGTGTAAGCGCCCAACGCGAATGCACCCCTAGTGAAAGTTTGTACAAGGACCGTCCCATCTTAACAATAAAACAATTAATCACTATGGAACAGACTAAACTTATTCATTGACTTATTCATTGCATAAAATCAAATATTGTAATAAAGTATACAAGGGATATCCACAATTATAATGTGTGGTCAATGCAAGTGATTAGAAATCCCTACTCCAGAACCAAGAGGGGACAGGAGTCGCCATACCAGAGAAGCACTGAAACCTATAACTCTATACCAGGAAGTGTATTAGAAGGAAGACATCGAAAACTAGGCCATGACCTGAGGAAATACATAAGCGACACTAAATAAAATATTTGCAATCAATATAACTCAAAGTTGGTAAATGTGATAGTGTGAACTTTTGTTTAATTTATCTTAATAAGAAAGTGTATATTATGTTGTTATGATTGAAATGGAGTTTATATTATGTTATGATTTTTGTAAATTTTAGGCCTCAGTACCAGGAAACTGATTCGAGGTCAGAAATAAATAAACTTTGAAAAAAAAAAAATTTTTGTATGTCCTTTTTAGGGTTCCGTACCCAAAGGGTAAAAATGGAACCCTGTTACTAAGACTTTGCTGTCTGTCTGTCCGTCCGTCTGTCACCAGGCTGTATCTCAAGAACCGCGATAGCTAGACAGTTGAAATTTTCACAAAATATGCATTTTGTTGCCGCTATAACAACAAATACTAAAAACAAAATAAAATGAATATTCAAGAGGGCTCCAATACAACAAACGCGATATTTTCACCCTTTTTGCGCGATATCAATAATTGCAACAGGTAGGCACTTGAAATATTTACAAAATACTCAGTTGTATTTTTACTTTAATAATAAATAATGAAATTAAAATAAAACAAATATTTAAGGGGGGCTCCCATACAACAAACGCGATTTTTCTGCCTTTTTTGCACGATATGAATAATGTTTTATTTTAACTTCAATAATAAATAATGAAATTAAAATAAAAAAACTCTATCGCAGCGAGCTGCATTAGAAGAACAGGTTTTCATAACGTATCCATTTTGAAAAATATATTCAATAAATTGTGTTTTTTTTTTCCTGGGGGTCAACCCCCAACCAATTCGAACCAAAAACAATCCCATCCAAAATATCATACAAAACTACCTAGATACAAACTTTCAACCCTATTGCTACAAAATTGCGTCATTTATCCTGTAAACAAAATTTATTTTCCCCCCAGGGGCGTCAACCCCCCAACCAATTCGCACCAAAAACAATCCCATCCCAAAAATCATACGAAACTACCTATTTACAAGCTTTCAACCCTATTGATCCAAAATTGCGCCCGTTATCGTGTAAACAAGATTTATTCTGCCCCCAGGGGGGTCAACCCCCCAACCAATTCGAACCAAAAACAATCCCATCCAAGATATCATACTAAACTACCTATTTACAAACTTTCAACCCTATTGATCCAAAATTGCGCCCGTTATCGTGTAAACAAGATTTATTTTGCCCCCAGGGGGGTCAACCACCAAACCAATTCGAACCAAAAACAATCCCATCCAAGATATCATACAAAACTACCTAGATACAAACTTTCAACCCTATTGCTACAAAATTGCGCCATTTATCCTGTAAACAAAATTTATTTTCCCCCCAGGGGCATCAACCCCCCAACCAATTCGCACCAAAAACAATCCCATTCCAGATATCATACGAAACTACCTATTTACAAGCTTTCAACCCTATTGATCCAAAATTGCGCCCGTTATCGTGTAAACAAGATTTATTTTGCCCCCAGGGGGGTCAACCCCCCAACCAATTCGCACCAAAAACAATCCCATCCCAGATATCATACGAAACTACCTATTTACAAGCTTTCAACCCTATTGATCCAAAATTGCGCCCGTTATCGTGTAAACAAGATTTATTTTGCCCCCAGAGGGGTCAACCACCCAACCAATTCGAACCAAAAACAATTCCATCCAAGATATCATACAAAACTACCTAGATACAAACTTTCAACCCTATTGCTACAAAATTGCGCCATTTATCCTGTAAACAAGATTTATTTTCCCCCCAGGGGCGTCAACCCCCAACCAATTCGCATCAAAAACAATTCCATCCCAGATATCATACGAAACTACCTATTTACAAGCTTTCAACCCTATTGATCCAAAATTGCGCCCGTTATCGTGTAAACAAGATTTATTTTGCCCTCAGGGGGGTCAACCCCCCAACCAATTCGAACCAAAAACAATCCCATCCAAGATATCATACGAAACTACCTATTTACAAACTTTCAACCCTATTGATCCAAAATTGCGCCCGTTATCGTGTAAACAAGATTTATTTTGCCCCCAGAGGGGTCAACCACCCAACCAATTCGAACCAAAAACAATTCCATCCAAGATATCATACAAAACTACCTAGATACAAACTTCCAACCCTATTGCTACAAAATTGCGCCATTTATCCTGTAAACAAGATTTATTTTCCCCCCAGGGGCGTCAACCCCCAACCAATTCGCATCAAAAACAATTCCATCCCAGATATCATACGAAACTATCTATTTACAAGCTTTCAACCCTATTGATCCAAAATTGCGCCCGTTATCGTGTAAACAAGATTTATTTTGCCCTCAGGGGGGTCAACCCCCCAACCAATTCGAACCAAAAACAATCCCATCCAAGATATCATACGAAACTACCTATTTACAAACTTTCAACCCTATTGATCAAAAATTGCGCCCGTTATCGTGTAAACAAGATTTATTTTGCCCCCAGGGGGGTCAACCCCCCAACCAATTCGCATCAAAAACAATCCCATCCCAGATATCATACGAAACTACCTATTTACAAGCTTTCAACCCTATTGATCCAAAATTGCGCCCGTTATCGTGTAAACAAGATTTATTTTGCCCCCAGGGGGGTCAACCACCCAACCAATTCGAACCAAAAACAATCCCATCCAAGATATCATACAAAACTACCTAGATACGAACTTTCAACCCTATTGCTACAAAATTGCGCCCTTTATCGTGTAAAATGCGCTAAAATACAAGAGCTTATACATAGGGGAGACTAGGGTAAAGTGGAATAGCTAACAAATAAAAATTCGTATCCCCCAGATATTTTGATTTTAGTTCAAGATAGTCATAGTATAGTATTACTAGTTCATGTGGACATATACTAAATGAATCCCAAAAAAATAAACCATTGCTATCAGAAACTATTCAGCTTATTTTGAGAATGTGGCATCATTTCAGTTTACCCCATCAAATGTGGCAAAGTGAAATCATGAACGGGGCAAAGTGATATTACTGTAACAATAAATGAAACAAAACTCCAATTGTATTAATCTTATGTTTATTCTCGACATTTAACTAATAACAAAAACTAGCATCTACTGGAATTCCATATTCTCTGGCAGCTTTGTTATGACTGAGCAAGCCCAGTCTCACCACTATCACAGCATCTTTCATGGCTTCTGCTGATCGGTTTCTCGTTTATATACGCCTGTAACAACAAAGCACATTATAGATAGGTATCTGTCTGCCAAAATAAAGGATTGAGGCAAAGTGAAATATTTCACTTTGTTGTCATTTCACTTTGCCCCAACATTTCACCCGTATGAAATTACCGGCTAAATATTTTGAAACATAACCTTTAACCTATTCGCGCGCACTATTTTATAGATATATTATAACATCATCTATGTTCAGAATCAAATTTTCGATTACATCAAACAAACCAATGTTATACGTTACATACTTACCTCTCAATATTACAGGTGAACCACAAAAAACAACACTTTTTTAGATAAAATTTTGCAACGACGTTTAAATTTGGAGATGAAAATAGTACAACAAACAAAATCCTCAGAGGATTTTGTTTGTTGTACTATTTTCATCTTCAAATTTTCAATCCAATGCTTTGCTACGCCGTTCTGATGAGGACCAAAGAGTCCGAAACACGTGTCAACGGCTGCTTCCATATAAACGTACTATACCGATAATTTTACTCCACATCTTTAATGTTTTCCCATGACTAATTTCTTTGTTGTTAGATAAATAGTACCCTATTATTTTTATTTTCAAACATTACGTAGGTAAAGGTTTCTTTGGTTTCCCTTACCATCTAATGATAACATTTTTGAATGTTAATATTAGACTGAATAGCATATAATAAATAACTAGCAAGACAAAGCAGCCTTATCTCTTCAATTTTTTCACATCAATAAATGTCAAAGAAATTTCAATTACGAATATCGTAGTAAAACGTCAACTCTTTAATAAAATCGAGTTTTTTAAGATTCAACCAGCCTGTTATTGCTAATAATTATCAAGAGATTAAAAATAGATCACAGGCAACAACAATTCGAATAAATATATATATATATATATATATATATATATATATATATATATATATATATATATATATATATATATATATATATATATATCAGTGGCGGCTCGTGAGGTTTTGGTTTGAGGAGGCTACAAGAGGTGTTAAAAAATACACCATAGGCGAAAATTTTCAGGATTTCAAGGTCAACCGCCTTATAATTTAAAATCAAAGTAAAACAAGCACCCTAAGCTATTAATTTGTTTGGAAAAAAATTGTTTTCACTTTCGAGTGTATACCTTTAGACCTACAACTCCTATTTATAATATTCACAAAAACTCTTCTCAGCCAATTAATCAATTCATCTATTCATCATATTTTTTTTTCTATCACAAAATAGGTAGGTACCTACCTACCTACTTAACGAATTTGTTACTTATTCGAGGAATTAATCAATTGTTGCCCAGCAAGAACCAACGGGGAGGTGAGAGTTTTTTCTTGCAAAAAATAAAATAGGACCCTCCCAAAAATATATTAAAATAAAATTCTTGTCATAAAAGAAAAACAAAATAAAAATTAAATAAAATAATAAAATATACATTTAGACCTAAAAAAAAAATTTAAATAAATTCTTTGGCATAGACATCTATTTTTTATAATTCCTGCATAGATGCCAATGCCAAGACAGAAGCCTTAAATAAAAAATAATGTTTGCATAAAATCAAACAAAAAATAAATTCTTTTAAGATTTTTACAAGGAACAACGAATTATTTGGTATAATACTAAGTAATAAAGTATCTAGTACCACAAACAAAACCTGTGAAAAATAAAATGTGCAAAATATGTGTGGGACAGCAAATAAAAAGTTATATATTTTTGAAGATTAGCGGGATTCTGCGATCTTTAACGTTAGCAAAATGATCTATAATATCCTCATAAAATTTTTTGTCTTTCGCCATAAGTTTTACCAATTCCTTTTCAATAGACAACAAACTAATATTTTTCAAACGATCCTGGCTCATTGAATTTCGTAAATAAGTTTTAATTCTCTTAAGAGTGGAAAACGAGCGCTCTACGGAAGCCGATGTCACCGGGATAGAAACAATTAGACATAAGAGTTTATAAACTTGGGGTAAATCTTGATTCAAATCATTATCAAAAAGGTATTTAATAGTCATGACATGATTTTCATTTTGCCCCAAAATTTCATTGTCATTATAAACAACACACAGTTCACTCTTTAGGGCCACCTTATCAAAAAAAGTGTATTTTTGACATAAATTTTCCAAAAGGTTATCTGGAAAATTAGCCGAAAATCCGGTAAACAAATTTTTATTGAGTAATTCGAAGAAATGCAGTTCTTTCAAATCAGAGAACCTTATTTCTATTTGACCCCTAATAGTATCCAAAATTTCATAAAATATTTGCTTATAGTGAAGCTCCATATCTGCGAAACTGAATTTCTTTCGTTTTGGGCTAAATTGAGTCGTATCATCAGTCGTTTGAAATACAGAAAATAGTTTTTTGAAATAAACTTCTGCACGAAATTCTGAAATTTTCTCCAAAAGAAACTTGAGCCGATTTCGTGAGTAAATCACATCTGAAAACTTGTGCTGTAAGATTTGAAAAACTATTTCTGTTTGTTCAAAAATTTTAAATTTGATCCGCGACACGACATGTTCCTGGGATTTTTCGTGCCTTTCCAAAGAACGTGATAAATTTTTTAAATCGTCAAATCCTAAGCGGCCCCAAACAGAGACATTTTCACTAGTAAAAAGTAAACACTGCCAACAAAATAATTTATTTTTTACCTGTGATCCGGTTAGGCAAGGATTCCTCTCGTAATTCTTTGTATTGAAACCGCGGTTTTGTTTAAGTTATGGGATAACAAATATTCCACTAAGTCACCATTGAAATTTTTGAAATTAACTTCAGTAATGAAACTCATGTTTACACAATACGCGAACGCTTTCTGGCGGCCATTACCGAATTACGAATTACGACACATTACGATTTCCAACGAAATTGACTCGATCTCACGCGAATTTTATAGTTGTGATTGGTCGAAACTGGGTTCCATCCGTGTTGCCATTTACATGTGTTTTGCTTTATTACTGCAATAAAGTATTCTGTTTTTGAGTGGTGTGAGTTTGCTTTTGTGTGGCAGGCATAATGAACGTTGAGAATATACCTTTCGTCCTTTCTAAGCTTACCGCAGCGTTGCCACAAATCTTGAAATGAATGAAATGCAGTAAATGTAAATACCTTCTATCTTAATTAATAAATTATATTATATAATGTAGGTTGAAAGGAAGGTAGGTGCATAAAATAATATGATTTTGATTAATATGAATATGCTGAATGCTGACTATTCAATATAATATATATATTAGTGATACACGGAATATTTTTGAGGAGGCTTAGCCTCCTTAGCCTCCTTTGACTAGCCGCCCCTGATATATATATATATATATATATATATATATATATATATATATATATATATATATATATATATATATATATATATAGAGAGAGAGAGAGAGAGAGAGATATATGAAATTGAGTTTTTGGTGTCAAGCATCATAAAAAGTCATGAAACGAAAAACTATCATGGTCCTAGGTCCAACTTTGCTAATCGCACCCATTTTAATAAGCAGGTCTTCAAAGTGAAAACCTGCTAATAAATAGTTAAGGAGGGCACGCACTTGGCCGATTTTTTTCTTTCGTTTTTATCTCGAAAACGAAGATAGACCTAATTTGAAAGAAGATATGGAATCAGCCAAGAATTGTCTAAGACATTTCACGTTTAACATTTTTCTATTTCCTATATTAACCGAGACAGCAATGTTGGTGCCTTTATTTTGGGACACATGGTATGCAACAATAATTTCATATTTGCTGAAATTTTAGAAATAATTACTTATTTCCGTCTTTCATATATCATATTAAAACAATGAAGATATCATACTGACTATTCTGTGAATATGTTTTTTGTGATCACCGTGTAGCTAAAGAATGAGTCATTTCCATGTTTATTTTCGATTGTAAATGAAACTGGTTTCTATCCAATAAGTTAACACCGATTTTCTCGTAATATGTCTGTATTTACTCATTTCTATTTTAAAATACTAACATTTCTCAATAACTTTGATTCGTCCTATATTTAAACCAAACCGCATATCATCGAGTTTCATCTGCTCCATTTGTATATTTCATGTACGTAAAATATTCTATATATTATTCAAGAAAATTTTTGCAAATTCTTTCGATTTACTAGGTAATGAAAAGTTGAAAAATCTGACCTCGTTCAGATTGTGCTATTCTTTTATATGCTTAATATTTTCCATGTACTATAATCTATGAATGAAAATATAAGTATTCGAAATATAAATTCATGAAAAATATACCAGTTGGTCATAGTCATTTTCTTATATTACATAGAGTGAATAAAAATTATTCAATAATTTGAGATTTATCAAATAATCTTTTTTTTTAAATAATTCAATTTTTTCTAATTTTTAATTAATTTTTTCCAATTCAATTTTTTACAATTTAATTTAATTTTTCTACTTATTTTGTACTACATGAAATATTATTTTTATTAACAAAATTAGAACTTTAGTGGAAAAACATGGAATTTCATACTAAGTCATATCCCCCCCATCGCAAAAAGCTATTTACGCCACTTGAGTTTACTGAATTGAGTTAAGATTCATCAGTCTAAGTATCAATATATCATGATAGCAATATCGGTGCCTTCATTTTGGGAAACATGTTTTATCAGTATAGTATATTTCCCAGTACATAATGGCATCTCCAGCTTCTCCTATCAAATCAAATAACCTGAAATTGGGTCTCTGGGGTTGTTTTCGATATAGTACGAAACTCCGCCAACCGCCGTCATTTTTACGTAGATATTTCTTGTTTTCATATATATCTATATTTTTCCACTGGTACATAATGGCATTTCCAACGGCTCCCATCAAACCAAATAACCTGAAATATGATATCTGGGATTGTTTACCAGATCTGTTTGATACCTCTGGACTTAAACCTGTTTCTAAGTACCCTATGAGTTGGTTTCGTCTACTTAGTGAACATCCTCAGTAACTGGTTCTAAATAGATCAATTTCAATACAGAAAATCTTGCCGGTTTCACTTCTGACCGATTGTTAATATTTTTAAGTTCAGCTCTTGATGCCTTCTTCTTGTCGTCTCCAAAATATCCAGAATGAATATTTGGTCGAACCCCTCGGACGTGGGCGTCCTTAAAATGGGTCACGGTGAGTAGGAAAATATCTGACAGCTGGTGTGTAGCTTTTCAGTTAATTTAGCGAGGTCTGCCTTCCAAGTGAATCGTTCTTATAGCGACTTCGTTCTTGTGATCATTTTCTTGTGGACATAAGGTCAACAGGGGTTATACTCTGGGTCACACCCACCTGTTTATGTAAGTCTTGTTTACTTTCAACTTTTGATGGTGTATCAGTTCGATTTGAAGCACAAGAAAGGTTACACTGCTGGACGATCCAACGCGCTGATTATTTTCGGAAGTTCGTGTTGACTTCGTGTATTAACACTGTTTTAGTATTTTTATTCCCGATATAATTGATTTTTTTTCGATTACCAAACTGTTCTATTGGCATTTTTTTGATCTGGTGAGTTTATTATGACATTTTGACTGCAAGATATCTCGTCCTACGAGCTAAATTATCTGTAATAAATAACATCAAATTTGAAGAAGGGGGTTTGTTCAAAACTTATCTTTACTAGTTTTTTGAAGCGGAAATGCCTATTAGAAAATATGGAGTATTTTTCGCATATAAGAAGAGCGTCTCAATTGTCTTCATTAAAAAGAAAACAGAATTAATGTGTTCAGAGAGTGACAGTAAAACAAAACTTTTATTAGACCTAATTACAATAAACCTAACCTAAAAGGTGGATGCCAGTTCATATGGCATGGGTGCCTTTGAAGGAATTAATAGTTATAATGAGTAACCTATGTATTATAAATACTGCATACTACAACCGTTGTGATTCTGTAAAGTAAAAAGAGAGAGATGGAGAAAGGGAGTGGAGAGATATATGAGAGCTATATGAATAGAGAGATACAGAGATAGAGAGAGAGAGAGAGAGGGAGGGAGAGAGTAAATATTTCATTAAAATGGATGTAAGATTTGAGTTAAATTTTTTAATTTAATTTCCAAGTGTAAAAAAAATGTATTTTTTTAAGTGAGGTTCACTAATCCTTTAGGAATAAAATGCTGAACATTCATGATTCATAATGAACTAAAAAAGTCTTGAAAATGTAAGTAGAATGAATATTTCTTGAAAAAGGATAAAATGAATGTCTCCACAGCTTTTTCAATTTAAACAGTCATTTATTATATCGTAGCTTCACAAAGAAATAAACACACAAAATTTTCTTCACTAATTTCTATTATCTTTCATTCTATTTCATCCAGCTTCAATAAATATTATCGATCTTTCATTTTTATGATAATTCAAAGTCTCCTAAAAATTCTATTTTAAACAGAAGAAAACGGTACCTGAGGAATTGGAATTATTTTTTATTTCGATATTTAGCGTATTTAAGCGTAGATAACTCCAAATAATACTCAAATTAAGTTTCATCTAGATATACATATAGATGGTATATATACGCAACAATATACAAACTAAGAAAACTCAAACATAACTGGAGTGAATTATGAATGGCAACAAATTTAATACATCTATTTTATTTCAACCGTAAATGGGGGCTATATATTTTTTTCTACTTGTTATTCATACACAGTGGCTCCGTAGTTCATTGGTCAGTGCTTTGGACTACTGAACAGAAGGTCTCTATAAAGACGTTCGGAACCGTCGTAAAACTGTAGGTCCCTTCTATTCGTGTATCACTGTATCACGCACAACACGAATAGTTGTAGAGAGGTCGCCTACGCCCGAAACCGGGTACGAAACCGGAAGAAGATTAATACGCAATCAAAAAATTACTACGAAGAGTATGGAAATGGAAATAAAACGAGAAAATGGAGCCCTATTTATATCCTCGACATAACCTGAGTTTAGTAGAGAATTTTATGAAGAATATGTCAATGGAACTCTTCAATACACTACCAAGAAAATACCAAATAACATCAGATTTTCACCAATTTAGAAAATTGATTCGTGATCTACTTATAAGGTGTGAACATACAACGTAATAGAGTTTATTGAATATTGTAGAAATTGAATATTAAGGTTTGCTTGGTTTATTTAGAGGTATTTGTGCAGTTTTTCACTGTGTTATGATTTTCTTGAACTTATTATTTGATCATACTTACTAGAAGACATTTTTATTTTTCACTTGTATATTATTTGTTGATTTTACCTTAGATATGGTTGCTATAAATACACTCACTATGCCCTACGGCGTTATGAGCGGGCATTATGGATCATAACGCCCGCTCATTGTACGAGGAGAAATGAAGCAACTTCCGTTGATTAAATACTTCATAATCCTTGTCGTATACGACTCTGGATTTCTCCGGCAATGAATTATTCGCAGCTTTGGGTGCATTTTCTATGATATTCTTGGGTAAATTCATATTCATTTCCATTATTTCTATAAGACTACACAAAGAAAGCAGCAATGACATTCACTAAATATGATGACGAAAATATGCACAAACGTCAAAATATCAACAAATGACATGCCTACTCTGAGGAGGAAAATGGAAAGTACAGGAGCAATGAACCGATTTTAAAATCGATTTTTCATTATAATGAAATAATTTTTTCGTGAAAAATAAAATCTTGTATGCACCACGTGCGTTACTAGATCTTAAAGCCCATCGGACAGCATTCATCCCTCGGGCCAAAGGCCCTCGGGCCGAACGTTCAGGCGTTAGGATCTATATAACGCACTTGGTACATAAATAACTAGGTATATTCAACAAATATTTAGAGAAATTAATTGCACAGTGATTTTATTTTGCTACATGAGGACCATACTAAATCTGTGTTTTTAAACAAAGTCATCAATGGTAGGAGTCTCATTTTAAATGCATAAAAAATGAACCAAGCGTAGTACCTCGTTTCTACTGACTGTGAAAGTTATATTTTGATACAGTGCGCTTATCAGAACTTCAGGACATTCTCATTCTACAATAGCGTTATCATTATTCATTCTACTTGTAAATAAACAGACACGAAAAATAAGCTGGGTAAATAATAATCGATCTAGGTGAGTCATTTCCCATTTTCCATTTCTTAGTTTGGTTGTGACGCTGTTGCTGCGTTCTAGTTTGCGTGGTTTATGGTAATAAGGAGTGGTTTTTTAGTTACTTATGAATAGGGTAAGTGAGTTATCAATTATTCAGAAGGAGGTGCTTATTTTGTTGGTTTTAACTTCGACAGTTTACTTATTAACGAATATTAGCTGTTGTTTAAGTAAATTGAACCGGTGTCTGATGTAGGTTTTCTTTAGATATGATTTGATAATGTGACGTGAATTTATCATCAGTATAGTGATAAGTTCATTTGTTAGATATATTCTTCAATTGCTGCCAAATATGTTAAATAAGGTCTTTTAAATGTCTGAGTTTTCATATGAATATACGAGAGAATATATCTATAATATATACTATATTAACATAAAAACATATAATGAGAACAAAGAGTTACTATGCAATCAACTATCCGAAATATATGTATTATTATGCATAATTACGATAGATTCAGTAATTTCTGTACATAAATTTATTATATATATATATATATATATATATATATATATATATATATATATATATATATATATATATATATATATATATATATATATAGTGTGACCGATTGTCAATGGAAATACCCCTGTAAAATTTGAAGGTGTAAACCGATTTCAACCATTTTTTTTTTAAAGTCAAGTACTAAAAGGTCTACCTTGGGACAAAATTTGAAATGTTTATTCCAATTTTCAGGGCATACTTACAACGATTTTTTTTTTAAGTCGAATTTCGGGATTTTTTTATTAGCGATTTTTTTTATTGAAAAAATTACCATGCCACTGCATTCAGCGTGTCCCTAAATAGGTAAGACCAAAAATGAACCAACCATGAAAAAATTTTCATTCATAACAAAGTTATGAGAACTCAAAATTCGAAATTTCACACCAGTCACAAAAAAAACACCTAATATCAACAGATAACCATAGAAACATATTTTTTAATGATTTCAACAATGAAATAGCCTTAATATTTTCGCGGAAAATAACACTGTATATTATGTGAATAATAGGACCAACAAAACAAATTAACAACAAAAATAATGAACTTTTCAGGAGAGCAAAGTTTATTCAGAATTTCTGTACATAAATTTATAATTTTATACATATATATATATATATATATATATATATATATATATATATATATATATATATATGTATAAATATTTCGAATAAAAAATTTATGGCTTTGAGGGGGAAGTCCACTTATGCCAAAACCTCTTCCATTTCCTTCACCCTTGTAGGGGGGAAGGGGTCAACTTTGAAATTTGAAATGAGACTATTTCTTATCACAGGGTCGTATTCTACAGCAAAAAAATTCAAAAGTTTTGTACGAACAATTTTTCAAGATTCGTCACAGATGGCTCTGTAATCGAATTTGAATTTACCACCTGATGACGAATAATAAAAAATTGTCCGTACAAAACTTTTGTATTTTTTGTCGTAGAATACATTCAAAAAATCTAATATTTATCTTCAGAATGTCATTGTGAATTGAAGCACTTCAAGTACAAAAACAAACAGAAATGATCAATGTTTGTGTTTACGAAATGCTTGAAAGAAATTACTCTCTCATCGTCAAATAAAATTCGATATCATAGAAAACTTTTCTCATAAAAATTTTAGTAAATATAAATAAAATTTCCAGGAGTTTCAACAAAAACAGAATGAATTGACTATAAAAACGATAACATGTATTATTTCTTCACTCTTTCTATGTGTTATTTGTTCAGATATCTTATCTCTGTAATCGGTGTTTAGTCATTTATATTATTTATTCAACAAATCGTCTCCTCACAGTTACATTCCTTCGGAATAATTTTCCAGTATGGTGAAGAAAGTTCATTTATATTCAGAATTTATCAAAATTGATGGTTTGATATTAGTTAATACCTACTACAAAAATGAAAATCCAATTCTTGGCATGAAAACTTACTTATTCCTTTAAAATCATAACTGAAATAAAAAAACTGTGATGTTGTCGGAGGACCCCTTCAATTAGTTATTTAATAAACTAGTTTATTAATGACAGCGATTAATGGCTGAGATATTTTAATAGTTAATAGTTCGAGACCATTAATCGCTACATTAATAAACGAGTTTATTACAAGATTTTTCCGTCGACCTCATCATGAATTGAGTATAAATTCTTGATTGAAATAAATTTTTATTTTGCATGACAGATACACTTGACACAATATAAATTTCTATGTTCATTTCGATATATTTATATTTATGCTCCCGATGGAACAATTTGAGAAATTCATAGATGGAATATTAGCTGAATAGTTAACATTACCTACAATATCCGATGATGAATATGTGGAACTGGTGGAAGCTGAAGTGTTATTTACTTTCGAACGATTATTGCATAAAAATTTTTCCGCAGTTTCTACTTTATTTTGTATAGAGTTAAATTTTTCGATTTGAATTATGAATTCCTTTTCTCTGTGGAATAACAGTACAGACACAGAATAATTCCACTATTCCGTGCTGAATACTTCTGTGTTTGGTTGCCCATGACAATCATACATTAAAATAGAAGAAATTAGGTAATGATCAATTTCGTGTACGTTAAAATAAGCTTTTATTTAGAGGTCGACGGAAAATGTAATTTATTCGCACTCTGCTGTTGTTGTTTTTCGATTACATATTACAAAAAATACGAGAGGTGTCGTGGGACGTGGGGCACACCCTTGGAATGAACTTCCGTCCTATATATGTTATATTATGTATTAAATAGCAGGTACAATCAAATGAAGAAACGATGGAGAGTAATTTAATGAAACAAAAAATAAATGAAGAAATGGTAATAATATTGTAATTAATAATTTTTTTTACAGTTATGAAAATAAACTTTTTATTATATCCTCGACATTACACATCGCTTTACGCAAATGTGCATAATGTTAGGGGGCATCCATTAATTACATGAGGTGTTTAGGGGGGAGAGGGTCACGGAAAATCTCACTTAATCTCACGTGTGGAAGGGGGTGGTCTCATCAAATATCACGTGATTTTTTTCTCAAGAGATAGTATAAAATTGCAAGAAAGCTGGGTTAACTTAAGTAAAAAATGTTTCTCCACTAAAATATAGTTAAATCATTCATAAAAATATTCTTCGCTATTTAATACGACCATTGTTTTATTATTAACTAAATTTTTTTCACATTTTTATAAAATATTACTGATTTACTTGAACTAATAGAATTAGCACATATTAACTCATTCATATAACAAATGAGCATTTAAAAAAATCTCACGTGAGATTCGGAAAGGTCGAGAGGGGGTCGAGCAAGAACTCACGACATCTCACCAAGGGGGGAGGGGGAGTCAAAAAATCGACAAAATTATCTCACGTAATTAATGGATGTCCCCTTATTATCTTAAAATATATTTTAAAGGTTATTTTCAAAAAACCCCTGTTCTAATTACTTATTAGTTCTACTTTTTTTACTTTTTAAAAGTATATGTGGGGGGGATATTTTACAATCGCTGTGTAAGCGAATTTTCGATTCTCTTATTTTTGGACTTTTTGGGGTAGGCAGTCGACGTCCTGTGTGGGACGTGCCCCCCAGGTTCCTTCATAAGAAAACTAATATATTATATAAATAATATTCTCGAAAGTCTGTAGTGCTTTAAATCAGAGGAGTACAGACTTTACTTAATGTCATTGCTGAATATTTCACTGTGTAAATTTTAAAATAATAAAAAAGATTAGGTTATTAACATTAGGATATTTTTTTTCCAGAAGAATCCATGATGTCGCATAACATAACGGTAACCAGAACTACTACAACAACAACAACGTCAGCAATTCTAATAAATACAGGATTTCTCAAAACATGGCCAGGACTCTTCAAATTATTCGAGATGGTAAGTGCAGTATTTATCAAAGAAAATGTTTTGGGGAGTTCAAAATCGGAAATTTGAAAATGCAGTCTGTATATCGGCGTTTCTCTAAAATAACGGCGTGAATGACGTAAGTAATTTTCCAGTATTAATAGATGTAATTGGACACTTGTTCCTCAACAGTCTATAAAATAAAACTTTTGATTCACTTTCCCTGACATGTTTATTTGAAAGAATTACAGTCTGTGTTCAATTTGATGATATCTTAAGCAGTATTTTTTTTCCGAGAATTATAGACTATTTATTTTTTTTATACTGTTTCGAAAGTCAACAATAAGGTATGGGAGTGGTTTTTAAATCATTTTTATACTCCCTGTATCACGATTTTTGAGATTTTTTTGATTTCCGATATACAGTGTGTTTACTTAAGTTGGCAATATAAGGGAAACTTTTTTTTTTCAACATAAAATTGTTTTTGAAAAGTTCTGCATGTTCTCTCTCTCTCTCCAATGGCACAATACAGCCCAAATTGAGCCTTGGCCTCCTTTATCTTCCGCCTCCAACACTGTCGATCCATTGCTGCTCTCCTCCAAGTTCTGACGCCTATCAATTTTTGCGCGTCTTCTGCCACTCCTTCTTCCCATCTTTTACGTGGTTTCCCTTTTGGCCTTTTGCCCTGCATCCTACTGCTGAGAGTTCTTTTCGGTAGTCTGTTATCTGGCATTCTGCATGTTCTAAAACCCAAAATTCAACTATCAGATATTAAATTGTACCACTCATATAAGAGGTTTATCAAAAAGTTATTTTTTTGTCATGTAAAATTTCAAATACTCGATATTATTTACAATTAAAAAAATTTATATACATATATATATATATATATATATATATATATATATATATATATTGTGTATCTCTTTTTTAATGGAAACACCCCTGTGAAATTTGAAGTTGTGAACCGATTGCAACCATGTTTTTTTTTTAAATGTCAAGTACTAAAAAGTCTACCTTGGGACAAAATGAGAAATGTTTAATCCAATTTTCAGGGCATACTATGATATTTTTTCTTAGTCGAAATTAGGGATTTTTCATTAGATAGCGATTTTTTTATTGAAAAAATTACCACGCCACTTGATTCAGCGTGTCCGTTTATAGGTATGACCAAAATTTTATAAAAAAAATATTCATTCATAATAAAGTTATTTTAAATTCGAAACTCACACTTAACAGTCACAAAAAAAAACCCAATATCAACAGATAGCCATGGAAATATTTTTTTTTATGATTTCAAGAATGAAGTGCTATCAGATAAATACTCAACAAACCTCTCCGGCCCTTCTAAATTCATCTCCCGAAAGGCGTATAATTTCAATTTTCTCTCTTAGGCTCAATCATTTCCATGGCAACTAAGATTTAAATTGAAAAATCTATTGAGCTTAGTTTTAGTTGCGTGAAAACTTGAATTCCGTTATTTTCCGTGAAAATATTTAGGCTATTTTATTGTTGAAATCATAAAAAAAAATATGTCCATGGCTATCTGTTGATATTGGGTGTTCTTTTGTGATTAAGTGTCGAATTTTGAATTCTCATAACATTGGTATGAATGAATATTTTTTCATGAAATTTTGGTCATTCCTATTTAGGGGCACGCTGAATCTAGTGGCGTGGTGATCTTTTCAATAGAAAAATCGCTAATAAAAAAAACCGAATTTCGACTCAGAAGAAATATCGTAATATGCCCTGAAAATTGGAATAAACATTTTGTCCCAAGGTAGACCTTTTAGTACTTGACATTTCAAAAAAAAAAATGGTTGAAATCGGTTTACAACTTCAAATTTTAAAGAGGTCTTTCCATTAAAAATGGGTCACACTGTATTTATATATATATATATATATATATATATATATATATATATATATATATATATATATATATATATATATATATATATATATCATCAATTAGAAATTCGGGAAATCGGGTTTCCCAGGATTTGATTGTTCCATGAATCTTTCAACCGTTACAACATATCGCTTTAGCATTAAAACGTTTTGCCAATATTATTTCAATGAAAGTTGCATAAAGATTAAGAAAATGAATGACAAATATCCCCCGTGGTCACATTCTTTCGAACACGTCAAGGTATCCATAAGTCTTTTCTGTATGAATAACAATCCATAAAACATATGACATCATCAGTTTCCATTTGACCTAGGCCTACTACGGTCATACCATAAATGGAAGCTCGAATGAACACACGTTTCTTATACTCATATGTACAGGGTGAGCAAATTTCGATATTTGTATAGGGTAACTGTAGCAGATACTAAAATAATGGAGGTTGCATTCTCGATTTCTTTTTTCGAGACAAATTCACTGGCATAAACAAAAATTTGCCATCGTCTTTTGTTTTCGAGTTATAAACAAAAGTTCGATTTTTCCACTTTCAGAGACATGTGAATATCATGGTTGTTTGTGAAGCTACGAGATTATAACTTTTATATTCTTAAGGCAATTTTTTCTTTATAGTAGGGGAGCCCGAGATGCTAAAAGGGGATTTACTCGCGCGTTGTGGGGACCTTTTGGATTGTGAAGATTAGATGCTAAAACGAAAAAAAGGTTATATGATGTATGCCATTTCACAAGGAGGGAAAACGTGTGCTGATCTTCAAAAATGTAAAAAAAATCATTATATAGATTTACTCGAGCGCGTCAGATATTAATAGTTTATTCACCCCACATCGTCTCTGATAACGAAGGTAAGTTAACCTGCCGGTTTGCGGTTCCGTAAAAATTTAACCGTGCTCGAGAATGTCAAGGTGACGTTTTTTTTTTGCAACCTTTTTTAGTCCTTATTTCCTTATGCCACGTGCAAATCGTCAGATTAGTGAAATGCATACTCTTCTGCATGTAATTAACTCACCTTGCCTCAATCTTACGCGCTCGAGTTTTTCTAACGAACGATTTTTTTTCACTAATCTAATCGGCTGCCCCAGACGAACGCCCCCATATGAAGGGTTCATGTATGGTGGGGATACTCAACAGGGTGCAAGGTTTCCCCCAATATGTTATTCTGCCGCGCTCGAGTAAATCCCAAAATCCCCCTCCTGGACTCCACTACTATTATAATCCAATGGCGTAGAGAAAATTTGAAAAAAGGTGCAATTTCGAGTTAAGGCCTAGAATTGTATTTTTTCAAATGCGAATCATAGTTGGCTATGGTTTGGTTGGAACGTATTCTTCCCTTTCTAGTCATGTATCATATCTTTGGTTACTTTTGATGTGTAAGTCTTTAATAAGGAAAATAACATTTAACTAGATTACTTTTTGCGTTTTCTTATATTTATTCCAAGTAGGTAAGAAAATCTTATTAATTGCGGATCATTCAACAATCCAAGACCAAGAAATTACAATATTGAAGATGTTTAATAATAATTTAACCTTTTGAAAAA
>JARQZK010002331.1:0-137597 GCA_030704885.1 Cynegetis impunctata | reverse complement strand
TTTATAATAAACACCATCGTGTATTTAGATATATATTTTATGTTAAAATTGAGATGATATATACACAAGGGTGACTAAGAATTGACGTCTTGTTACTGTCTCTTAGCGTCTCTCGTTCGTATTTTCGCTACCTGCTTCTACCATCGCACGCCCTAAAAGCCAGAGCAGGGATAACAATTTTTCGCGTTCTAACTTATTTCTTCGTTCGAAAAATATTTTTAATCATTGCAACAGGTTTTTGTCCTGATATGCGACACTTTTTTGCAAAAGATATCTGAGCGATGCAAAAAAAAATTAACATATGCATAGTTTAACTGTTGCGATGATTAAAAATATTTTTCGAACGAAGAAATAAGTTAGAACGCGAAAAATTGTTATCCCTGCTCTGGCTTTTAGGGCGTGCGATGGTAGAAGCAGGTAGCGAAAATACGAACGAGAGACGCTAAGAGACAGTAACAAGACGTCAATTCTTAGTCACCCTTGTGTATATATCATCTCAATTTTAACATAAAATATATATCTAAATACACCATGGTGTTTATCTATAAAAAACGTACATATACAGTCCACAACTCTATAACGCTTAACATTTGGTCAATCGATACGGATATTGATCAATAAATCCGAATAATCGGACCAGTGAACATTAATCGATAACGTGCAAGTGCTTTATTGTTGTGATCGACCAGAAACGTGCATATCTAGTCGAAAGTGGTAAGGTTGGTTCATAGAGACTCCCTCCACTTCACTTCAACCAACATGGAAGCACAACAGATGAACAATCAGCGTATTCAACGAGGACGGCATCATCAGAAACCACTAATAAGAGCAAAGAAACATACTAACATTTTTCACAGATTAGCATACGTTCTAGTGAGTTTATCAAATATAACTTAGATCGCGTGTAAACTGTCAATGATAAAATAATACAAATTCAAAATTTTTTCACTTATGAATGCGTTCCCTGAGCAAGTCGTAAGAAATAAAATCTGATGAAAAAAATTTCAGGCATCTTATTGCATGCAAAGTTATTTTTGTTTTTCCATAAAAATTTTTGTGAATCTTATATGAAAAAAAGTTCCATAAAGTCTATTTAAGCATTCGAACCGTTTCATGTATACGAAAAAAGTTTCAATCATATCAATTTTTGATTTTTCAAGAAACAAAAGGACGGGTTATTTGCAGAATACGTAAATTCAATTTTTGAAATTAAAACTAGAAAATAGCTGATGGTCATCTAATTGTAGTAATGATCAAAACTAAATATATGGAATAGTACTTTCAAAGGTATGTAATGATATTTCGGAAAATCTTTTTCAACAGTTTTTGCGATCAACGGGAAAAACTTCCTAAAAATTCAAGAGTTTTGTGAACGAATTTCAGATCCCTAGAAACAATAGCACGTTATCAAAATTATCATATAGTGTAGCAACCAGAATCTAAAATTTATTCGGTACAATTTAATAAAAGACGTCTGCTTCCTGAAAATTTCGATAGCCTACCCAACTTTTCAAGTTGTGAAATATATTTTATGAACTTTCTGCCAAATTTGGTAATAAAGTTTCATATCTTTCAAAAGTAGTTTTATGTTTTACAAGCAAGTTATGTAATTCATATGTTTTACCAGATTTAATAATTGCGTAAGTAATTGAACAATTTCTCAGAAAAAACATTGAGCATCATTTTATACAGCGTTTTTCATATGTAGAGTTCTAAATTCAAATAAAATTATTTATATTCAAAAAGAATTCTTTTATTTCATGAAAATATTGGATATGTTTATCCTCTATATTTTATTCTTTCCTAATCGAATACATGTTTATATTTTCTAAAACAGTATTTCTAGTAATGTTATGATTTTAAGATATTCATCAATCGTATACATTTATCGTCTACGTTTTATTTACTCCTGATATTTGACATTTTTTTAAATAATTTAGTGTTTCAAATAAAAAGGTTTGTAATTAGATAAATAAATTTTCTGTAATAAAGTTCCCTAAGTTATTTTGTTCTTCATGAATCTTATAAAAATTGCATAAGTTAATTAATTTCGATGTTCACCAAATTGAATGCATGGACAAATCATTTATACGATTAATGTAGGACTCATATATTCAATACCAATTTTATCCGTTTAGTATAGATGTGTGGGGGATTTTTTTTTTGACTAACAAGGTATGTGATTGTTTATAAGTATGCATACAATTATAAAATTATTAAATTTTCAATGTAGAATAATAGAATGAATTAATAATTTAACTTTATTACTACTTCATGCAAAGTATGGGTTATAATTTATAATCTAAGTTGAATTAAATACATAATACTTAACTTCCTATCAATTTATTTATATAATGTTGATCGTATTAGTATCATAATTTTTAAACACTAGGAGGTTTTGTCTAAAAAAGAAAATATGAGATCTATAATAAAAAATTTCGCATTCTGACCAATCAAAGAAATAAAATCTGATTGATTTGATGAATTTCATGCATTTTATAGGAAAATAGTTACTTAAATTATTTTGTTCTTCCATAAAAAAATTTGTGAATCTTATATGACAAAAGTTCAATAAATTATTCAATCTCACCAAATTGAATATACAAATCATTAGTAAAAGGTAACCAGGAATCATAAATTCAATTAATTATTTATATTCATATAATTACCTAATAGGTTTTATGAAATTTCAGATTTTTGTTCGTAATTACATCTAAAAAGATTTGATTGAATAACAGTTTTGATTGATAAGTTTATGAGTTTGGCCAATATAAATGATTAAAGCAATATGAAATGCATCAATTTCATTTTGGAGGACTAGGTACTATTATATGTTTATAATTACAGGATATCTTTATTTCTAATATTTTAGACGCTTTTATTCACAACAATCGTGTACAGGAGTTCGGGTTTCTTCGGTAATTTTCGGAGATTGCACAATAACAGGTAAGCATGGAGGAATGGTGGGGGTCGTGGAAAGTAAAGTAATGTGGGTTTCTTACCTATATGAAAAAGTTTAACCTTTATGTTCGTTCGATATTTTATATAGCGTTTTTCATTTGCATAGTTCTAAAGTCGAATACTGTTATTTATATTTGGAAAGCAATCTCTTATTCCATACTTCAAACCAATATGCAATTTCAAGATAGTGTTATTATTATTTCTTTCTATTTCTGCAGTGAAACATTCTAAAGTATCGTATTAGCATCATAATTTTTAAACACTAGGAGATTTTGTCTATATTTTATTTGAAAAGTTTTTCTTATTCAAAAAGCTGGCCGTCGTTCATCGTAATAATATACGATATTCACATCAATGATGGGGAGCGTAAAGGGGGTGTATAGGGATACCGTTAACATATATATATATTATACACCCGATTAACTTGAAATTTGGCTACGTAGACGCCCACAAGAGAGGTAAGATATGCAAATCATATTCAAAACGTATTGTACGAACGTGTTTTTACAAAAAAATTAAATATTCCAGATGATATTAATGAAAAAATTTCATAAATCTTATAAAAATTGCATAAGTTATTTAATTTCGATGTTCACCAAATTGAACGCATGGATAAATCATTTATACAATGAATGCATGAATCATATATTCAATTTTATCCGTTTAGTATAGATGTGTGTGGGCTTTTTTTTGGCACGGCAAGGTATGTGATTGTTTAAAAGTATGCATACAATTATAAAATTTTTAAATTTTCAATGTAGAATAATAGAATGAATTAAAAGAATGAATTAATAATCTAACTTTATTACTACTTCACTACTCCCATAGTATGGGTTATAATTTATAATCTAAGTTGAATTAAATACATAATACTTAACTTCCTATCAATTTATTTATATAATATTGATCGTATTAGTATCATAATTTTTAAACACTAGGAGGTTTAGTCTATATTTCATATGAAAAGTTTTTCTTATTCAAAAAGCTGTCCGTCATTCATCGTAATAATATACGATATTTACAACTGATCATTTGCATAGTTCTGAAGTCGAATACTATTATTTATATTTGAAAAGCAATCTCTTATCCTATATTTCAAACCAATATGCAATTTCAAGACAGTGTTATTATTATTTCTTTCTATTTCTACAGTGAAACATTCTAAAGTATCGTATTAGCATCATAATTTTTAAACACTAGGAGATTTTGTCTATATTTTATATGAGAAGTTTCTTATTCAAAAAGCTGGCCGTCGTTCATCGTAATAATATACGATATTTACATCAATGATGGGGGGAGCGTAAAGGGGGTGTATAGGGATACCGTTAACATATATATATATATATATATATATATATATATATATATATATATATATATATATATATATATATGTATATATATATATATATATATATATATATATATATATATATAGATAATATATATATATATATATATATATATATATATATATATATATATATATATATATATATATATATATATATATATATATATTATACACCCGATTAACTTGAAATTTGGCTACGTAGACACCCACAAGAGAGGTATGATATGCAAATCCTATTCAAAACGTATTGTACGAACGTGTTTTTACAAAAAAATTAAATATTCCAGATGATATTCATGAAAAAATTTCATAAATCTTATAAAAATTGCATAAGTTATTTAATTTCGATGTTCACCAAATTGAACGCATGGATAAATCATTTATACAATGAATGCATGAATCATATATTCAATTTTATCCGTTTAGTATAGATGTGTGTGGGCTTTTTTTTGGCATGGCAAGGTATGTGATTGTTTAAAAGTATGTATACAATTATAAAATTATTAAATTTTCAATGTAGAATAATAGAATGAATTAATAATTTAACTTTATTACTACTTCATACAAAGTATGGGTTATAATTTATAATCTAAGTTGAATTAAATACATAATACTTAACTTCCTATCAATTTATTTTATATAATACTGATCGTATTAGTATCATAATTTTTAAACACTAGGAGGTTTTGTCTATATTTTATATGAAAAGTTTTTCTTATTCAAAAAGCTGTCCGTCATTCATCGTAATAATATACGATATTTACAACTGATTTATCACACATGGGATTTAGGTTTTTTAAAAATTTATATGTGTACTCTTTCTTTCCTCTAGTATGAGAGACCTGTTATAATGCATGTAAACGAATGTTCAAATTAAATTTTTTTAATAATTTAGTGTTTCAAATAAAAAGGTTTGTAATTAGATAAATAAATTTTCTGCAATAAAGTTCCCTAAGTTATTTTGTTCTTCTTGAAAAAAATTTCATGAATCTTATAAAAATTGCATTGCAAGTTATTTAATTTCGATGTTCACCAAATTTAATGCATGGACAAATCATTTATACAATGAATGTAGGAATTATATATTCAATAAATTATTTTTATTCACAATTAGTAATAGGGTAAATACTAGGATGTGGACAAAATAGCATAACTCTTTTTTAACAATCTTATTTTTATTGGAATATTTACAGAGATATTACAAATATTAGAGGTATGTGTGTGTGTGTGGGCGTTTGTGTATGATTTTTTTATTTACGCACCTGCACAAGCTCATACTTTTGGGCATTATACTCGTGTTCATCATCTGTATACACTGGTACACACTCCACACCGGTTTTCAAAAAAAGACGGATCCGTAACTGCAGCCTCGCATACTGCATCAATTACCTTCCACTGACGATTACTCAGATTCTTGAAGAAATCCGAGGCCTCGTTCTTTTCTTCTTCAGCGAGAATATCTAACTCCTCCTGAGTTAGATATTCCCTAATGGGCGTCATGTAGGCGCCATGATTGTTTTTCTCCAATTGTATTATGACCTCAGCCATTGTTAGCTGGCCCTCTATGAATTTTGTGCAGATTTCGGCACTTGACCAGTATTCGTCAGCCTTCTTCTTTGCACTCACAGGATTAATATAATCTGTATTGTATATGGATGCGTGATTCGCATCCCAGCTTAGATGCATAAATAAGTGGTATAAATACAGCACTCCACATTCGCGATCTAAAATATCGGAGGAGTAGTTGAATCCAAACATTTTGCAGCAGTTTTTCAAGAATTTGTCTGAACTAAACAGAATGATAACCAAAACTATTCACACTGTGTTAATATAGAAACCACCCCCACCACTGGCGCGCCGGAATTCTATGAAATCACACGATTGTGTAAAGACCAGCCCCACCCCCCGTTGAATAACTCAGCGACGGTTTCTATGAATTCATAAAGGAATACGAATTTTGGTCTAAATTTGTAAAGAGATATTCGCGTCAACCTTTTGTGTGTGTTTTCTTAGAAATATTACCCACGTCGAATGTCAGGGTCAGGTTTCTTACGATTTACGAATTTTGGTCTAAATTTGTAAAAAAATTTCAATTCCCACGATCATCAATCATTAGTTAATACGGTCCTGCCCCCCCAACACCTGGTCTAACAATAGGAACAAAAGAACTGTCACCCGCTTTTGTGAAGAGATATTCGCGTCAACCTTTTGTGTGTTTTCTTAGAAATACCTGACCATGTCGAATAACTAATGTCAGGGGTGGATTTCATACGATTTACGAATTTTGGTCTAAATTTGTAAAAAAAATTCAATTCTCACGACCCTCAATCATTAGTTAATACAGCCCTGGATAACATCTGCACATAACAATAGATCGGGTATAACAAAAGACTGCACCGCACAATAGGAACACCTGGTCTAACAAAAGACTGCACCGCACAATAGGAACAATAGACCGGCCATGATTTATGACCTTGAGCTGTCACCATCAATCAAATTTAATGGCTTCAACTGAAGCCTTTCTACTCACATCCAACAAAACCTTCAAGGCAGATAGCATTAGAATCAGGCTTACCTAAATCGTCAGTTCTAAGAATTTTACGGAAACACAAATATCATCCCTATGCTATCCATATTTTCATTAGTGCAGCATTTAAATGAAAATGATTTAGATAAGCCTTAAAAGTTTAAATAATTTTCGTTTGTATAATTTAACCGGGGTGCCATTACGATGATTTGAAATGTCAAATACGATCGTGGCTATCCTAGATCTAATTGTTTAACGATTAAATGCAAAATCGCCATATAAAAATATTAAATTGGCAATATTTCGAAAACTTCAAATTTTAGGTATAGATAACTTTATACAAAGTTACCTTCTTTTTGAATGCTAAATACTACAAAATAAGAAAAATGGGGGGTTTCCATTTGAAAAAATTGATTTTTGTCAGTTTTCTCAATCTCATTTTAGATCTTTTTTTTCGTATGATTAGTTATCCAAATACAAAATCTATTGAAGCAAGTCTTTTTCAATAAGGAATCTATCCCAAAGTAAGTAATACGGGAATCCTTATAGGAACAATTGATAATTATATTAGGGCTTGCAATCGTCATTTTTGACATAAAAACCTAAATATGTCGAAAACGCTTAGACTTAGGTATAGGACAAAAAACATAAAATCTGCCTAGAATCTTGCGTAGAATCTAAAAATGTATTAATATATAGGGTATCCAATTTAAAATAAGCAAGTTGATATCTACTTCCGGTATAACCGAAAGTGCCACCATCTTGAAAATATTTCAGTCGAGTTGCCCCTATCAACATTAGTAAACTGTCAAATTTTCAAAAGTTTCCTATGTGTAGTTTTCCATATACAGATCGCGTTCTTTCCCGGTGGGACACCCTATATATATATATATATATATATATATATATATATATATATATATATATATATATATATATATATATATATATATATATATATATATATATATATATATATATATATAAATATATCTAGCCCGCATATGTCGAAGCAGCCGTTGACAATAATTTTGCTTCTTATATATACTATTTTCCCCGCAATAGATTTCTTATATATATATATATATATATATATATATATATATATATATATATATATATATATATATATATATATATATATATATATATAAAGAAGAAATCTATTGCGGGGAAAAATAGTATATATAAGAAGCAAAATTATTGTCAACGGCTGCTGAGAAATCGTCTGGCGAATTATTTTGACGTATCCATGGATTCCAATAACAAAAATTATTCAAAATCTAATTGTGTCACCTCTTCTAGTATTTGTTCAGTTAATAAAATGGATTTTACGCGACAAGAAATGATAAATATGGTTCACTGTATTGGAGATGCGGATCGAAATATTCTGCTAGCTAGTAGAATTTATCATCAAAAATATTCTTATTCTGATTCAACTACATTTTGTGATTCTGTAATTGATGAGCATTGATTTCTTTCTGTATCACGTTGAAATTATTTGGAGTAACTGTTAAATTATGTGAATGTACTCCTCTTGACCAAAATGATAATGTAAAACTTGACATTGCAAATTGCCATCAGTCTACTACAAATATATGTTGTTTATAAACAACAATAATAATTGAATATTAACGTCTTAGAATTGCTATTTTTTCAATATCTTTTCGGATATCAGCATTAGGTGCTATAAACATAATGAACAGAAAAGGTGACACAATTAAATTTTAAACAATTTTTGTAATTGGTATCCATGGATACCTACGTCAAAATGACTCGCTATTCGATTTCTGAGGTGTATTGTTATATAAATTATTACAAAATTGTGAAATACCTTTGTTATTATTAACTTAGGTATAGGGAATGGTTATACAATATATATAGGGAATGGTTATACAAATCGAAAGGTAATTTAATAACATACTTGATAATGCAAAAATATACGTAGCATTTCATTAGAAATAAGAAAGTTATTAACGTTTAAAATTTGCCAACTTCACCCTAGATTTTTTCAAGTAATTAGTTAGAAATATGGAAAATTTTGACAATGAATAAATAAAACAATGTTTCAAGGTAACAAAAATCCAAAACGCATACCAATAGACCTACTAACAAAGAAGTAATAGCCTATTTTTGTTGAAGATGTAACTGTCAAAATTTTAGTAATAAAATGAATAACTCGAAAACTGTTCATTTTAGGTATGAAGAGTGGTATGACAGTTTTATTATAAATTACATAAGAAATTCGAAAATCAAAAGATATACAGGATATTCCATTTGAAATAACAAAGTTGATATCACTTCCGGCAAAACCGGAAGTGCAATTTTCTTCAAAATAACTTTGAAAAATATACTTAGATCATATTTGCTCTGAAAATTTCATATCGATATCTTTACTGACAAAAAAGTTATGGACCGATTACGTAGCTCTGGGTCACCCTGTATATATATATATATATATATATATATATATATATATATATATATATATATACATACAATTAAGTAAGTAACTGCCGATGGTTTTAAAAAAAAATCTTAATTATAGCTGGGTATTCGGCAAGGAGTTATGATCTAAACAACCAAATTTGTCTCAGTATATATATATATATTTATATATATATATATATATATCTATATATAATATATATATATATATATATATATATATATATATATATATATATATATATATATATATATATATATATTAGTATATTAGTATATTAGAGATGAAACGGATATCCAGTACTCGGCCTATCCGGCCGGATTCCGGATAGTAAAATTCAAAAACTTCTCATTATTTTACACAAGGCAAATCATACCACAATAAGTTATGGACCTCGTTTTATAATTTTAGAAGATGCAAATTTTGGTGAATGAATACCAAATTTTTCGCATTTGTTGATAAGAGGCGACTCCGCTTGGCTTCGTATACACAGCTTGTGAAAAGAGCCATTCGCTGTAAACGCTACTGCCAGGTGCTGAAAGATAAACTCTGGCAAATCTTGACAACTGCGGGTAGTGATTCAAATTATGATCAACAAATGTATGGGTCGTGATTGCGATCGATTCGAGATCTCTTTAAGAAAGAGTCAATCTCGCTAGCAATTGGATTTTGTGTCATGAGCTTCACGTGTGAAGTTGGATCCAGTTTCATCTTCTTTCATTTGTTTAGCAGTTGTCGAAGACGGTGATGATCTATTACTGTCAGAAGAAGATTCCTCGTAAGAGTTTTTTATATAATCTATTATGATTTTCTGTCTCGCTTTTTCAGTTTCAAGAACTCCTAAAAAGTCTGACTTGAACCTCGGGTCCAAAAAGGTAGGAGTTAGATAGTCTGAATTCTCTCCTAAGGATTTAAAACGACTTTCCAATTCAGTTTTCAGAGAAGTTCTCATACGAGATAAGTCCGGTGTGCAGTCTCGTTTTTGTCTAAATACTTCTTCAAAGCAGAAGGCCAGAACTTGTAGTTTTCGTTACTTCTTCAAATTGTTTCAAAAGATTTATGCACTGCTCCATCAGGCCCCACTGTTGTATCGTCAAATTAGTGTGTGTGTGTGTGTGTGTGTCATGTTCAGCAACATAAAGAGAGATAGCCCTTTTTAGTACCAACAAGCGTTCTGCCATGTAAAAGATAAGAGTTCCACCTCGTGTTGATGTCCAGCACTAACTGATGCTGCGGTAAATTTCATTTTAAATTGCAAGCAATTTTTCTTGTGTTAAACCTGAAAGATTGAAATCATGCCTAATACTTCAGCTTAGACCTTCATTAACAACTCGCTGAAGCGAATGTATGAAACATCTAGCAGAATCATACTCTGCAACTCGAGCTCCTTTTACCATATTACCGCCACTATCATGGATAAGTAAGTGAATTTTATTTTTTCCCAGCGTCCCAGCGAGCAGCAATAGCGTTCAGTTCCTTTTGAACCCTACCTTTTCTACGATACTGAACGGCTAGTTATCTACAGCAATCACTTCTGCAATTAAATAATGATAGTTTTTGGCGTTGGCATCATTCACATCACAAGTAATTTTATTTCAAACGATTCTGACAGTGTTAGTTTTTTTCTGCTGATGTTGAAGATGCACTTGTGCTGTGAACGGCATGTCCCGGAGCCACAACTGGCTTTGTTTTGTTCATTTATTAATTCAAATTTAAACTCCTCTGTACAGGCTGTCCCATTTTCGATGTAATTACGGGGTAACTCGGTTATTTTTAAAGATAGAGATTTGCAGTTTTCGCGAACGTTGGCTACTTTTTTGTGAATCTCACGATACCGTAAACAAAATTTTCATAGCTTGCTTCGTTTTTGAGATACAGGGCGAAGTTGAAAATATTGCATTTTGGCCCCCGCCTTGTATCACAGCTATCTTTCAACTTATAGGAAAAGTAAAAACTGTGTTTTATACACTTTTTTACGTAGTGAGATTTTTGAAATGAGCTGTCATTGTTCAGATATAACCCAAAGTTATATTTTTTTAAATGGGACACTCTATATATTTTTCCATATTCAAAACATAAATGCTTTGAGCTCTTTAAAATATATAATACTTTTATAATATTTCAAGTATTAGCCCTGTATTTAGATGAATTTCATTTTTGTTATAGCAAGTCAAGACAAATATCACTTTAGTAGAACGTTTAGCGCAATAAACAAATATCACTCTCATTTATATATGGTAGCATGGAAAGTATTCATTAAAAAAATATTATTTAATATAAGTTACTAAACAAAGATTAATTTAAAAATTATTATAACAGAAATTAAAACTTATATGAAACACTGCTACAAAACAAAGCTCTATTATTTTTCGGTTGAAAATATTTTATGAATATTGTTCAAATTGCTGTCCATTCTGTTGAAGACACAACCGACATCTTCTGAGGATAGCGTCAATCGACCGCAGTAACAACAAAGGTCTTATGCGTAAGAATTCGAAAGCTTCTCTCGTGGCATTCATGAGAGCATCTCGATTTTCTTGCCGCGTGTGGTTTATTTTATTTTTCATAAAGCCCCATATGAAAAAATCTAATATCGATAAGTCAGGGGACCTTGGTGGCCAGTTAATGGGACCATTATTACCAATCCACTGGTTTTGGAATCTTTCATTAAGAAAAGCACTGCGTTATGACAAGGTGCGCCATCTTGTTGGAAATAACTGTGTCCGTATTGAGCCAACGGAATTCCGTCAAGTAGTTCACAAAGACAATCATCCAAAATTTCCAAAATGCGGTATGCCAATCTTCCTCCAAAAACGAAACAAGATACATTGAAGCCGCGAATCTGCCTTGCTGTTGACGAGCCACCGTAACGTGCTCATTTTCATTTGACCAATAACGATGATTATTTCGATTAAAAATGCCAGCGCTACTTATATAGCTTTCATTCTCCCGTCTTTTGTATATACCAACTACAAAACTCAATGCGCTTCTCAGCATCACCTGGGTGCAGATGATGTATAGTTTGAGGTATGTAGGGGGTATATTTATGCATTTTCAATATCTTCGAAACTCTTGTCTTTGGAATGCCAATCGAATCTTCAATTTCTCTGCAAGAAGTATTTTTGTTCTCTTCTACCTTTGCGAGGACACTAATTTCAACATCTTCAGCATTTTCTTTCCTATAACTTTTTGGTCTAAAAACTTCCAAATTTCTTTTTAGTCTGCCAAATATTCTCCTACTCGGTTGTCTCCTTTCAGGAAACCTAAATTTCCTATCTTATTATCTTACTGACACCCAGTAAATGGGTAATAGTAAATACCTTTCAACATAGAGGTCCATCGCTTGATTTGGATTGAAACCTACTTGGTAATATATCCCAACCATATATAATTTTTCGTAATTTTGATTCTTGGATTATCATTCGCCATTGTGAGAAAAATTTGTTAACTTTGACAGGTAGATGACAGGACCTATATACATTCTGCACTTGCTCTTTTTCCATAGCTACCTACTAATTAGGTCCACAGCGTTTATGGTCGATAAAGAGTGTTTCATAAGAGTTTAAATTTATTGTTTTGTCAAATTATTTAGTGACCCATACTGAATAATATTTTTTTTAATGAATAGGTACTTTCCATGCTACCATATACGAATGAGAGTGATATTTGTTTATTGCGCTAAACGTTCTACTAAAGTGATATTTGTCTTGACTTGCTATAACAAAAATTAAATTTATCTAAATACAGGGCTAATACTTGAAATATTATATAAGTATTATATATTTTTAAAAAGCTCAAAGCATTTATGTGTTGAATATGGGAAAATATACAGAGTGTCTCGTTTAAAAAAATATAACTTTGTGTTATATCTGAACAATGATAGCTCATTTCAAAAATCTCACTATGCCACTGGATTCTACGTAAAAAAGTATATAAAACACAGTTTTTACTTTTCCTATAAGTTGAAAGATAGCTGTGATACAAGGCGGGGACCAAAATGCAATATTTTCAACTTCGCCCTGTATCTCAAAAATGAAGCAAGCTATGAAAATTTTGTTTACGGTATCGTGAGTATCACAAAAAGGTAGCCAACGTTCGCGGAAACCGCAAATCTCTATCTTTAAAAATAAGCGAGTTACCCTGTAAGGACATCGAAAATGGGACAGCCTGTACGCTTGGACTTTAAATGATTACTCATGGCTGAAGTACCTGATGTTATTGTCACTTTTTGAATCTGAATATTTCCAAATTGGCGATCATTTTCTTTGATGATGATATTTCTTGATAGTCAGTCAAACCTAAAACCACGACGACAAGTAAAGAAACAATGGAATAAACAAACGAATTGAGAAACGAACACAAACTGACACGCACGATGACAGCCTAACTTAACGCCACCGTGTCGTTCTGATCTCCGCTCACGTGCGGTAACACCCGAAAACGCCCGATTTCGATCTTGTTAACCGCGCCTATATTCAAATCAAATTAATCGCGTCATGTAACGCGATAAAAGGCCGAATATCCGGCCGTCCTTCCTCGTAGCTTGCCGAATATCCGGTATCCGGCCAAAGCTTCATCCGTTTCAAATCTACTTCTAATACAACAAATACATTTAGAAAATGAATGTCCTCATTTATACCTTTCATTCACGAAGGCACAAAACACCAAACCAACTATATCTTTTGTATTATATACTAGTGAGAAGCTCCATCGCCTATTAAATAGATCCATGAAAAGTATAGATCAGTGAAAATATAGATCCCCGAACCTCGATGAGTGCTAAGCCCGTCCTTGCCTCTGTCGAACGGTACGCGATGTGTCAAGTGCTAAACCCGTCCCTGCATCTGTCGAACAGGTGCGTCCGGTGCGGCATCTGCGCGTTATTTGGAATCTCTCGTTCGTGCGAAATCGGCTCGTTACTACGATGTGATTGGTCTTCGCCTTGCCGAAATTTTTCGATCGGCGTTAACGCCGTCTAACTATAGGCTCGAAAGGAAGTTACGTGGCCGAAATTTCTCTGGAATAATTGTTCTTTAGGGTCTTACCGCCATTTTTGCGATTTTCGGCAAAACGTCAAACTTTGATATCGAAAATTCGCGTCGCGGGCGGGAACAGGACATAGCCTAAGCACTACAAACAGGCTCGCGGGATCGAAAAGTTATTCTTTTGTCATGATCCACGTTAAAAGTTGATACAACCAAAGCTAGCCTTAGTTGAAAAAAGTACAAATGAATTTTGAAAACAATTTTTTGAAAAAATTGAAATATTACTGCACATACGAGTTGATATATTATGTTGTCTATTTTCAAACTGTACGGCACGTAATTAACTCATATCTGTATTCGTAGAAATCGAATGATAAATGGTGAGATTTGTATCCTTTTTTTATTACAGGAACTTTCACTCTGTCAAAATGGAAATGAATGAGGATTGCAGTAGCAAAAATGAATGTACAAAGACCAAAAAAAAAGACGAAAATGAAATGATGTACTCATTGCAGATAGATCCAATCCCATCGAAATGTGAATTACAGAAGAACTTTGATTCCCACAAACATCAACTCAAAGCTCATAAATGTGACTTATGCGATTACAGCTCGTCACGGAAATGTAATCTTCAACAGCATATAAAATCGATTCATTTGAAACTCAAAGATCATAAATGTGGTTTATGCGATTACAGATCGTCACAGATAGGTGGCCTTCGATACCATATGAAATCGATTCATTTGAAACTCAAAGATCATCAATGTAACTTATGTGATTACAGCTCAACAATGAAAAGTGTTCTTCATCAGCATATGAAATCGATTCATTCGAAACTCAAAGATCATAAATGTAACTTATGTGATTACAGCTCATCACGGAAACATGTTCTCCAACGGCATATGAAAACGGTGCATTTGAAACTAAGAGATCATACATGTGACTTATGTGATTACAGCTCATCACAGAAGAGTTCTCTTCAACAGCATATGAAATCGATTCATTTGAAACTCAAAGATCATAAATGTAACTTATGTGATTACAGCTCATCACAGAAGAGTGCTCTTCAACAGCATATGAAATCGATTCATTTGAAACTCAAAGATAATAAATGTAACTTATGTGATTACAGCTCATCAAAGAAGAGTGCTCTTCAACAGCATATGAAATCAATTCATTTGAAACTCAAAGATCATAAATGTAACTTATGTGATTACAGCTCATCACAGAAGAGTGCTCTTCAACAGCATATGAAATCGATTCATTTGAAACTCAAAGATCATAAATGTAACTTATGTGATTACAGCTCATCATGGAAACTTGTTCTCCAACGGCATATGACAACGGTGCATTTGAAACTAAGAGATCATACATGTGACTTATGTGATTACAGCTCATCACAGAAGAGTGCTCTTCAACGGCATATGAAATCGATTCATTTGAAACTCAAAGATCATAAATGTAACTTATGTGATTACAGCTCAACAATGAAAAGTGTTCTTCATCAGCATATGAAATCGATTCATTTGAAACTCAAAGATCATAAATGTAACTTATGTGATTACAGCTCGTCACAGATAGGTGGCCTTCGAAACCATATGAAATCGATTCATTTGAAACTCAAAGATCATGAATGTAACTTATGCGATTACAGCTCATCACAGAAAAGTGCCTTTCAACAGCATATTAAATCGGTTCACTTGAAACTGAAAAATCATAAGTGTGACTTATGCGAATTCAGATCATCTTGGAAAGGAGCCCTTCAAACGCATTTAAAATCGGTTCACTTGAAACTAAATCATAAATGTAGCTCATGCGATTAGAGCTCGTCACAGAAAGGTGTCTATAACAGCATAAGAAATCTGTCCATTTGAAACTCAAATCATAATTGTGATTCTTGCGATTAGAGTTCGTCACATAAATCAAACCTTTAGATGCATATATATATATATATATATATATATATATATATATATATATATATATATATATATATAAATATATATATATATATATATATATATATAAATACAGGGTGATTCATTAATATGTGTAAATATTTTAACGGACAAATTTTGAGCTCAAAATATGAAGATCTAACCCAATTTGCTCATACAAAATATTTCTCCTTACTGATTTACAGGGTGTTTTATTTAGATTATTAAAAATGAATTTTGTTCATTACTTCAATGCTACTTAATATTTCTTTATGATATTTGGCAGTAAGTTAAAGTAGTTTGGGACACATCAAATAATAGTAAAGAAGACTTTCTCGCTATCACCAGTGGCGTACGGCAGGGGCACGGGAAGAGTTCTCGTTTCCTAAATTCTACGCCACTGGCAGAATTGTCATTTTAGTATAATTTTTCGATTCTCCTATATTTTCTCTGTAAATAAGGTATTCTTTTTTCGTAACGCTAGAGCCACTATTTTTCGAGATATTTAACGTTGAACATATGGCTGCACAATTCCTTTGATTTTAATGTACGAGTCATATCGGGTTTTTTGTCATACGATTGCATGTATTTAAATTGAAAAAAAAAATTATTAGGTATTTTTTTAAAATTTATAATAATATTAACAAACAATTTAAAACATAACAACTACAAAAATATCCAGCGCTACATAAAAAAAGTTCAAAATAAATACTTAATTATGAAGATCTTCTTTACAAATTTTGGAAGAATATCAAATTTATGAACAAAACTTGAAAACAATTTACAATAAATGTTCAATATGCTCTCCGTTTACCTCAATAAGTTTTTTCATTCTTTCGTTGAACGATCTTCTAACTTTAAGAAATATGTTTGGCTGATTCGCAAAAAAATTAGCGGAATTTACAATTTGCTGCCTAATGTTAACAACAATCTGAGTATCTAACAAGAGACCAAGAAAACAAGAGTTATAAATCACAAAAAATATCTAGAGATATTTCACGATTCTCGGCATTCAAATGCATAACAAAGATGGTTTTATATATTGAATAAATTGTACTTAAATGGCAAGGATTGCGGCACTTTAAGTAGGCATAACTCCTGAGGAACTTATATGGTCAAGTTCGATGTCTCCTGGCTAGTATTTCTCGTTTGGGAGTATAGCCACTATTTTTCGAGATATTTAACGTTGAACATATGGCTGCATAATTACTTTGATTTTAATTATGTATCAATCATGTTGGTGTTTTTGTAATAGAATTGTTAATTAAGTAATTATTATGCATGTGTCTAATGTCATAATAGATGCAGTTCACATTTATTTGGAAATAGATATGAGGAAGTCTTAAATAATTATTTTGATCTAGTAGGATGGTGTCACAACTGACAGTTGTTGACAATATTATCCATGAAGATTGTGACTGTTATAAATTTTTTAAAAGCAGATTAAGTGAAGATGCAGCGCCCTAATGTTTTTTGTAATACTGCTACTCAAAGATATGGAGAAATGTATCCAGATAGAGTTCAGCCCAATCATCAAACCTTTCGCAATATTTTTAGAAGATTAGGAGAGACTGGACAATTCAAGCCAAAACGTGATGTGGGCCGACCTAAACATATTTCTGTAGATCAGGAAGATGACATATTAGTGAGAATTGCAGAAAATCCACAACTTAGCACTCGTCGCTTATCTTCAATGACTGGGGTAAGCCAATCTACAGTTTTTAGAATACTGAAAAAGGGAAATTTGAAACCTTACCATTTTACTCCAGTACAAAACTTATTACCAAGAGATCTTCCTGCAAGATTGAATTTCGCTCAGTCGATGGCAAATAAAAAAAATGAAAATCTGAACTTTTATGAAAATGTTATCTTTAGCGACGAAGCTACTTGTACACGGAGAGGAATATTTAACTGGAGGAATAGCCACAGTTGGGATACTGAAAATCCTCATTTATATTGTGAGTCACATTTTCAACGCGAGTTTAAAATTAATGTTTGGTGCGGTATACTCGGAGACCGTTTGTTAGGTCCATATGAACTACCTGAAAATTTAAATGGTAATTCGTATTTGGAGTTTCTACAAACTAAACTTTTCGATGAGCTAGAACAATTGCCACTTAACCAAAGGAGAGACATGTGGTTCATGCACGATGGAGCACCACCCCATTATACATCAATAGTGCGGAATTATCTAGATAATAAATTTCCTCATCGTTGGATTGGCAGAGGTAACCATCGCTCTATCTCTTACCGTTATCGAAATCCCCATGCATATACTCGAATTTGAATAGCCCTGTATATATATATATATATATATATATATATATATATATATATATATATATATATATATATATATATATATATATATATATATATATATATAATATATATATATATATATATATATATATATATATATATATATATATATATATATATATATATATAGATATCGCGGGCTGAAAACCATAAGGTACAAAGCGACATTTACCAAAGATTTCAGGAAATGAAATTTAAAGTTTGATGTTAGATAAAACGGCTCTATTCAAATTAATGATATCTAACTGTGGTATATGTTTTAGGTTAATCATTTGTAAATACACAACTGCAAAAAGATATGCTTTAATTAAAGTAGAAAATGCTAATTTGAATAATTTTTTTAAATACTACAACTGTACTTGGAATCTTGAGGCACTCTAACAATAAATAATATATTGCTAGAGTACCATATAAGTTACAAAAGTTGTTATTTTTTCATTTTTGATAAAACTATTTATTATTTTGCTGGAAATAAAACGGTGTTATGATTTAGAAGACTTTTATTTCGCTTAGTTTAACGATTAATAATAAGAAATAACAGAACGCAAAAGTGTAAAAAACGTTATCTCTTTATAATTTAAATATACAATATGAAGTTTTCTTCAAAAGAAATGTAAAAGAAATTTATTTAATTAAACATACAAAAAAAGAACAACCATTACAAGATTATTTTTTTTTTTAAATTCAGAAATTAAAGATCTCATATATTGTTGATCTTCAAGTGGTGTAAGCAAACTCGATTTGCTCAATTTTTTTCTCGTTGAGCGATTTATTTTTTAAATTATCGGCCGGGGCAATTACAAATTTTTGACTTAATGAATTATTTTCGTGAATCTTCTTTTTACACATCCGTGTAACTTTGTTGTTAACATTGACTGCAACAAATTGGGTACTGTGGTCAATTATTTTATATTGCAACTTAAACTGTTCTCCTTGTACAAAACGTAACTGACATACTTTTGTGTACGGAATTTTGTCATATTTAAACAATGAAGCAGTTTTTTTAAAGTTTTTAAAATGAGTTTGCTGCATGTTAATTACGCAGAATGGCTTTCTTCTGTCAATTTTCAATTACAACTACAGTTTTACTACAAAGTAATTGCTGCTTCTGTGTTTTGTTAGCAATTTTACTGGCTTCATCTCCTATGTCGGAACTATCTGATGCGTGAAAATAGAGGGAACGCCTGTGAATGTTAGGTTAAGTTTACAAAAGATACTTTGTATAATGAAGTAATATCAAACTACCTTTTATTTTTATGACTATTATTTTCAGGGACATATTCTGAGCCAGAACTGCAAAAATCTTCGAAAGAGTCGCTTTCGGAAAGAGAGGACATCGCAAATAATATCGTCGTACTACCATTTTTTATGCCACAATGAACTTGGAACTATATGGTTCCCACACCAAAGCGTCACATGTACTTAAAACTATGTTTCCCTGTTAATTTTGGCGCCATCTGTAGACATATTGAAGAAATTTTAAGAGCGAAAGTTGCATAATAAAAAATAAAATCGGTTTCTGTAAAAAAACAAATTTTGTACAAAATGTCGCTTGGAACCTTATGGTTCTCAGCCCGCGATATATATATATATATATATATATATATATATATATATATATATATATATATATATATATATATATATATATATATATATATTGTGTTACGCCTATGGTTTTTTGGGGAATCTATTCAATACACTTTGAGATTAAGTTATTTTCATTGCGTGTTTTCTGTGTGCGTAGAACTTTTTTTAGCGCTTCTTCTGGATCTATAATATACAAGGTGTTCCATTTAAAATAAGGAAGATTCTGTGCATTTTTTTTTACAATATGTGGCAAGCGATTTTTCATACCCTGTATATCGCAGCTTAAATTCAGATATATCTTTTAAGAGAGTTACCAATGTAGAATATTCGATCAAAAATAAATTGCAATTGGACTCGGCACAACTTTATAACTTAAAATATTCTGAGTGATAAATATTGAAAAAAAAAACCTGTCATGCTAGAAATCTCGAAAACCGTCGATATTTTCGAAATGAAGATATTCATAAAATATTTTCTATGTAGAAACCAGAAAAGCGATAAGAAATATAGGTTGTCATTTGAAAAAACAAAGTTGATATCCGCCCAGAAGAAATTGAACACCCTGTGTGACCGACAGTATTTTTATTTCGTCGAGCTCAAGCAATAAGGTAATATTATAGAAATATAGATTTCTATCTGTTTCCCAAATAGAGATATGGAACACCGCGCCACTGTTACTGGACCCTGTATATAAATTTATATATACAGGGAGAATATTATATATAAAATTCTCTTGTCACGGCGTTAGAAGTTAAACTCCTCCGAAATAGCTCGACCGATTCTCATGAAATTATCTGTTCATATCGGGTGGGACTGAGAAGCGGCTAACATCTATTTTTTCATCCCCCTAAACGTTAAGGGTGGTCTACCCCTTAATCTTAATTTTTTATTTTTCAGACAAAATGTTCTGTTCTATATTTTTTATGATACAGCATTCAAAAATACATACAATCCTGAATTTTCAACCCTCGACGATCAACCCCTGTTTTTTATTTGTTGAATTTCTCCGAAATGAAATTTTGTTTGCATATCGGTTAGGTCTGAGAATCTTATTTATTATCCCCCTGAATGTTGAGGGTTGTCCTCCACTTAATTTTTTTAAAATTTTTCAGACGAAATTTTCTGTACTATTTTGTTTATGATATAGCATTCAAAAATACATACAACTCTAAATTTTCACCCCTCTACGTTCAACCCCTATTTTTTATTTGTTAAATTCCTCCGAAATGGCTAGGCCGATTCTCATGAAATTTTGAGTGCTCTTCGGATAGTTCTGAGAATCGAACAACATCTATTTTTCATCCTCCTGAATGTCGAGGGTGGTCCATCCCTTAATTATTTTTCAGCCAAAATTTTCTGTTCTATTTTGTTTATAATACAGCATTCTAAAATACATACATCTCTAAATTTTGACCCCTCTACGATCAACCCGTATTTTTTATTTGTTAAATTCCTCCGAAATGGCCAGACCGATTCTCATGAAATTTCGTGTGCTTATTGGTTAGGTCTGATAATCGAACAACATCTATTTTCCATCCTCCTGAATTTTTTTTTCCCTTAAAATTTTTTTTCAGACAAAATTTTCCGTTCAATTTTTTCCATGATACAGCATTCAAAAATACATACAACCCTAAATTTTCATTCCTCTACAATCAACCCCTTTTTATTATTTTTTAATTTTAAACTTCAATTTTTTTAGCAAAATTTTCATTTTTATTTTCTCATGAATAGAAAAATTCATATTACTCTCAATTTTTTACCCTTCTACGATCAATCCCTATTCTGCAATCGCGATTTTAATTTTTTTTAATTTCATCTACACATCTACAATATGGTTTCAAGGTGGCAATCGAAAATAACAATAGTCCTAATTGATTAGGGTGATCCACCCCAAACATTTTTATAAATTTTTTGGACAAAATTTTTAATTTTTTATGATGTTGCATTTAAAAATACATACAACTCTAAATGTTCACCCTTCTATCAACAACTCATATTTTTAGTAGCCATTTTAATAATTTAAACAACGTTTGCCGGGTCAGATAGATTGATAGATAGATATAATGATAAATAGATATATAGAAAGATAGATAACTATCTAGATAGATAGATAGATAGATATATAAAGATACATCGACAGATAGATGAATAGATAGAAAGATATCTTATATATAAAATTCTCGTGTCACAATGTTCGTTCCCATACTCCTCCGAAACGGCTTGACCGATTCTCATGAAATTTTGTGAGCATATTGAGTAGGTCTGCGAATCGGCCAACATCTATTTTTTATACCCCTAAATGTTAAGGGTAGTCCACCCCTAAATTTTTTATTTCATTTTTTAGACAAAATTTTGTTTTTGTTTTTTTTGATACAGCATACAAAAATACATACTTTTTTTCACCCCTCTACGATCAAGCCCTATTTTTTATTTGTTAAACTCCTTCAAAATGACTCGACCGATTCTCATGAAATTTTGTGTGCATATCGGTTAGGTCTGAAATTTCTACAAAATCTATTTTTCATCCCCCTAAATGTTAAGGGTAGTCCACCCCTTAATTTTTTTCTTTGTTTTTCAGACAAAATTTTCTGTTCTATTTTTTTATGATACAGCATTCAAAAATATATACAACCCTAAATTTTCACCCCTCTACGATCAACCCCTATTTAGATAGATAAAAATAATTTATATGACAGAACAACGTTTGCCGGGTCAGATAGATTGATAGATATGTAGATAGATAGATATATAGAAAAATAGATAACAACCTAGATAGATATATAGAGATACATTAGCAGATAGATGAATAGATAGAAAGATAGATAGATAAAAATAATTTTTATGGCAGAACAGCGTTTGCCGGGTCAGATAGATTGATAGATAGACAGATAACTATCTAGATGGATACATAGATAGGTAAATATACATCGGCAGATAGATGAATAGATAGATAGATAAAAATAATTTAAATTAATTGATATCTCAGTTTATTCATTGTTCGAGTACACTTAAACTCATTGAATCTACATTGTTTTTCACAATATGAAGGTTTTAGTTATTTCATTACTCATTGAATCCGCTTCAAATTCACAATAGATAAACCTTTAAGTAATCTGAATAAATCTGATTAATAATATTTGAAACACAATCATGAACAAAATGCAGAGGATTTCTATTTTTAATCATAGTCCATGAGTCAAATCGCTTGTTTAGGTATATTTAATTTTTATATTTAAAAATGTATCTATCTATTGTCGAAAATTCAAAACTCTACCAAGTACGTCCTTAAGACTGCATACGGTCAGTTACTTCAGGTGGTTAAAATATGTTGCCGGAAACACTTATGTGGGTACATATATATACAGGGTGTTGAAATTTTAAGGATACAATTCATTTTGTAGACTTTGACACCACCTTATACATTTATATCAGATATGTTAGGTATGCGTATTCTGGTCATGACGGGTCATTTCATGGTGCGGTAAAAGTTTTTTGATTTTTGCCAGTGAAGTTATTCCGGGGAAAACAGTGAATATTTTTTCAAAGAAAATGTTAATTAAAATTAATATCCTAATATTTTGTAATATTTGGGTAAATGGATTTTCTCATGTTTTTTGTCCAATGTACAATTTCTGGAGAAAAAAATTCAGTTCAAGTTAAGTATGCGAAAACTATTGAATATAGGTACATGTATATTTCGAAATCCTGTATTTTATTAGGATTTTCTATTAAATTGAAATCAAAGGAGAGGTATGTGGGTTATTCTTATTTTTCAAAACTATACAATCACATATTATCAATTTTGTTCACTCGAGAATTTGAGTTAAAGAGACCCAATTCACTAAAATTAGAAAAGACATTCGAACAATAAAGTTCATTTCACGACAAAGCGGCAGTGTACTATATATTTATTAAAATATATACTGTAGTCTGTATAGACTCTGGCAAAAATGAAAATTTGTTTTACATCGAACAATTACTTCTTTATGCGATAATTTGAAAATGGAATATTATGGTATAATGGAACACCATGTATTTTTATAAATTAATTCTGTTTTATAAAAAGATTTCAAAGAAACACACTGTAATTTTTCGAACAGTACTCAGCAAACCTTCATCAATCAATTTAATAGTGGCAAAAAAAGGATTTTATGTATATTTTAATTAAGTTACTGTTTCATTAGTATTTTTTATAGCAAATGAAAATTGTCCTTGGTTTCCTTCAGACTACTTCAGATGTTCTGTAGAATTTTTTTGCTTTCACTGCTGGCGTCCACGTAGGTATGATATTGAATATTTTTAATGTAAAAACGATGCCGAAAATCAAAGCAGAATCAAACTCAACTTAAAAAGGTTCATAATGGCTATTATTCAATTTTTTTCAATCAATCTGATATAGTTTTTCACATCTTCATATAGTGTATTCAAATCAGGGCAACCTTGTATGTACAGGTTATTCACTCAAAATTATAGCAAACCGTAAGCTTTATCTTCAATCAATAATCGAAAACCCCGTAATAATAAATAGAAATCTAGACAGCCTGTACATAAGTGCGTTTTTATAACATTGCAAAAAAAACTCGCCTCGGTATATTGCAAAATGGCAGATTAACAATTAGAAATATTCAACACCCTGTATATTGAAAAGAATGTGTAACGCAAACTCATGTTTTCGAAAAAAAAAATTTGTTGTAATATGGCCCGTCCTTAAAATATGTTATCGTTTTTTGACCTCCTACATTTTCACATATCAATAATTAATACGGTACTTAACCTTTCCATTCCATCCCAATCCAACCATCTCCATTATTTTTTTAATTCTCTCAGACGTAGCCATTAAATCTGGGTATCAATTACACATAACAGATTCAAGGCATGAATGCGAAACTTAGAGGTGTAATTAAAATGGGCCTAAATGACATCAATTGCGTCCAACATACAATTTGTATATAACGGAGCGCCATCTATTTCAAATCCATTGAACTAAATTGTATGTTCAAAGTTCTTCAGTGTAAATGTGGCACCCACCTTATTTTTTGGTATATGGTTCAGCAATACCTAATGAACTATATGAAGGCTTCAAATAATTAAAACAATCTGGCACCCAAAGTCGGGTGCCATATTGCTTATACGGGCGCCACATGGCATTTTTATATGTATATATATATATATATATATATATATATATATATATATATATATATATATATATGTATATATATATGTATATATAAATATATATATATATATATATATATATATATATATATATATATATATATATATATATATATATATATGTATATATATATATATATATATATATATATATATATATATATATATATATATATATATATATAAATATATATATATATATATATATATATATATATATATATATATATATATATATATATATATATATATATATATATATTGCTATGGTTTTATTTGTTTGCAATATTAAAATTAAAATATATGGTACAATATTAAATGAGATTGATCATAGAAAGGAAAACTTCAATGAATTAAAATAGATATTAGTAAATAATAACTCTATTAATGTGAATTTAAATAATTAAAATGGAATCACAATGATGATAAATGTAAATGTATGAATTATAAATGATCAAGCATAATTTTAAAATCAATAATATATGGAAAACTCTTATAGAATGTCAGAAACTTAAAATGTCATTAATCGTTGGAAGTAAATATCAAGTAAATCAATAAAAATTCATGAAATATTATAAATATAGGAGAATTCAAGTAATAAAATCTTTGTAAAGAATAAATGGAAGAAATTAATCAAGGATAACATGCTTAATTTATGTAGAATACATATGATTATGGAAATTTTATGTATCGTTGAATCAACAAAATTTGTATATCAAATAATAAGTTAATCCCAAATCATTGAAGGTAGTTAATCATATATAAAGATATTAAAAGAGATTAGTTAACTGTTTTATATATAAAATTATTGTAGAATTAATTAATAAAGTAGAATTTCAAGGTAGAATCAGAAACTATATATAACGAAATGTCAAAATTTTCAAGTATAAATAGCAACTGAATTGATGGACAGAATATTGAAAATTTTAATACAAAATGATCAGAATATTTTCTAGATGAGATTAACTAAATAATATAGGTCCAAAAATATGTTTTTATTAAAATTTTTAGAAAAAACTAATTAAATGTCATTTAACTATTCAAAATAATCAAGTTAAAGTACTAAGTTTGAAGAATTTTAAATTATCACAAAGAAGCTGTTATTATTGAAATAATTAATTTCCAAAATTATGATATATTTAATTAAATAGAATGATATGTAAAATTGTACAATACCTGTTAATATAATATTTAAAAATGATTAATAATCATAAAAAGGATGTTGAAAACATTCTAGAATATATACATCAGGCACTTTGATTTTGAAATAGAAAAAGAGTCTATAAAGGGAAGTGAATTGTATTTCCGGGCAGTTGATCATTAGTATTCAAGAGAGACAGATTGTTGTTTTGAGATCCAGATTAATTTGTTTTAGTCATCCATATTGAAAATTTGAAAGTATAAAGTGAAATTCAGCTGAAAATTAAAAAGAAAATTTATTGAAGTGCAAGTATAGTAAACATAAATACATACTTGGTGAAAATTCCATATGATAATTAAATTGGTAATGTGAGTGTTGTGAAATACATCCACAATAAATATTGTGAGGTTAAGAAGATATTAGTGATAATTGGATATCCATAGAACAGTACAAGATTTAAGACGACAGAAAGGAGTATAGATCGAGAGAAAAGGAGAGAAGAAGAATTTGGAGGACACAGAAAGAAGAAAACTTAACCAAGAAAAGACAGTAATTGTGAGTTTTTGAACATTAATATTGGCCAATAAAATTCTTAAATATTTGCAAATATAAACTAAAAAAGGGGGATTAATGAATATAATATATAAAAAGGTACCATAATAAAATTTTCAAGAGTGATTGTTATTGATAATATTTGAACTGAATTTGTATCTTGATAATTTGTGTTAATAAATTTGTTAAAATTTTTATATTTTGAATTTATTGAAGTTTTCAATTATTAGAGTAAAAGTGTCAGAAAATATATTGAGTTAAAGTTTTAGAAAATAAATAAAATCAATTTTCATTAAAAGAGAACCTTCCCTGAGGTAATTTTAATTAGAGTCAATACAAAATAAAATAATACAAAATACAATTTAAATTTATAACATTAAATAAATATAATAAATAAAGGAATAAATTGGTATATTCATAATAATTAGCTCACATTAAGGGGCTAAATAAAGGTATTCATAATCATTGCTACCAAAACGTGGGGCAAAATAAGTAGGAAAAATAAGAGGGAAAATTATAAATTCATAATAATATATATATATATATATATATATATATATATATATATATATATATATATATATATATATATATATATATATATATATATATATATATATATATATATATATATATATATATATATATATATATATATATATATATATGTATATATATATATATATATATATATATATGAAAAACTTGGTTCTCGGGATGAACCGCGTAAAAGATTTGAAAAATCTCGACGTTTCGGCTCCTTTTGCGAAGCCATCTTCAGGAGAATTACAAGGGAAAATAATTCAGATACGTGGCCTCAATCTGCCTACTCCACGAATCGAATTAGGAGGAATCGGAAATAATACGATTGCGTGGTCTCAAACTGCCTACTCCACCAACCGTACTGCTTCCTGTCAACTCTGAAGTCTCAACCTGCCTACTCTTCAGAGTCAACTGACGGGCCGATCGTCGCGTGGCCGTATTTATAGGGAAGGGGGGCGGGTACTCTATTGACGTAGTTATTGACGTAGTTATTGACGTAGTATTGACGTCAATGGGGTATTCACGCACGGTATCAGTGCGGGATGCACTCCGATTGGGTGTGACACGGCGACCACTGAGAAGCGGCTTCCATGCTGATGGGAGTCTGTGACTGTCATCTCTGGTGTTCAAAGAATTTGGACGTTTTTCTATTTCTACAGCTTCACGAAATATTCGGGATTTGAATGATCGGACGGGAGCAATAGTTCTTGTATTGGGGAAATCGATAATGTGGCCTGTTTGGGTGTGATGTTGGTGTTGGGAATCTACACCTAAATTATTCCTTCCTTACATCAAAGGAGTAACAGATAAGATCGCAAGATCTCTCAAAAACACAAACATCAAAACTTTAGAGCTCAAAATATGAAGATCTAACCTAATTTGCTTAAACAAAATATTTCTCCTTACTGATTTACAGGGTGTTTTATTTAGATTATTAAAAATGAATTTTGTTCATTACTTTAATGCTGCTTGATATTTCTTTATTATATTTAGCAGTAAGTTGAAGTAGTTTGGGACACATCAAATAATAGTAAAGAAGACTTTCTCGCTATCACCAGTGGCGTACGGCAGGGGTACGGGAAGAGTTCTCGTTTCCTAAATTCTACGCCACTGGCAGAATTGTCATGTTAGTATAATTTTTCGATTCTCCAATATTTTTTCTGTAAATGAGGCACTCTATTTTCGTAACGCTAGAGCTACTATTTTTCGAGATATTTAACGTTGAACATATGGCTGCACAATTCTTTTGATTTTTATGTACGAGTCATGTCGGTGTTTTTTGTCATACGATTGCATGTATTACGTAAAATAAACATTATTAGGTATTTTTCTTCAATTTATAATAATATCAGCAAACAATTCAAAACAGAACAAGTTCAAAAATATCCCAAACGATAAATACTTGCCAGGAACTATGGCAGCAAATTGTAAATTCCGCTAATTTTATTGCGAATCAGCCAAATATATTTTTTAAAGTTAGAAGATCGTTTGGCGAAAGAATGAATAAACTCATTGGGGTGAACGGAGATCACATTGACCATTTGTTGTAAATTGTTTTCAAGTTTTTTTCTTAAATTTGATACTCTTCCAAAAATTGTAAAGAAGATCTTGATAATTAATTATTTATTTTGAACATTTTATGCAGCGCTGGATATTTTTGTAGTTGTTCTGTTTTAAATTGTTTGTTAATATTATTATAAATTGAAAAAAATACCTAATACTGTTTATTTTACGTAATATATGCAATCGTATGACAAAAAACACCGACATGAAAATCAAAAAAATTGTGCAGCCTAATGTTCAACGTTAAATATCTCGAAAAATAGTGGCTCTAGCGTTACGAAAAAAGAGTGCCTTATTTACAGAGAAAATATTGGAGAATCGAAAACTTATACTAAAATGACAATTCTGCCAGTGGCGTAGAATTTAGGGAACGAGAACTCTTCCCGTGCCCCTGCCGTACGCCACTGGTGATAGCAAGAAAGTCTTCTTCACTATTATTTAATGTGTCCCAAACTTCTTTAACTTACTGCCAAATATCATGAATAAATATCAAGCAGCATTAAAGTAATGAACAAAATTCATTTTTAATAATCTAAATAAAACACCCTGTAAATCAGTAAGGAGAAATATTTTGTATAAGCAAATTGGGTTAGATCTTCATATTTTGAGCTCAAAAGTTTCCCGTTAAAATATTTACACATATTAATGAATCACCCTGTATATATATATATATATATATATATATATATATATATATATATATATATATATATATATATATATATATATATATATATATAAATTGGGTTTTTGGTGCCAAGCATCATCAAAAGTCATGAAACGAAAAACTATATTGGTCCTTGGTACAACTTTGGTAATCGGACCCATTTTAATAATTCAATAAGCAGGCTTTCAAAATGAAACACTGTTTATCAATAAAAATACAATCTTTTTGTCATGGTTTTTCAGTTATAACTACAGAATTTAATTATGACTTCCATTCATTGAGAGAAAAATCATGTCAAGTTTCACGAATATCGGAAATGGCAAGTGTCACGGTGCGATTGAACTGACGAAAGACTTAATATTATTTTATTCAATCTGATTCTATTATTTCCAGCCCCTTCTACATCTGCTTCAAGATAGCAACGATGGAAAGGCGATCTTGGCAGAACAGCAGATAAAAGGCGATGTCTTTCCTCGAATGCTAGGTCGACCTGGACAAAAATCATCATCCAGGAAGAATTGAAAGGAGATGCTAAAAGGCGAATACCAGGAGAGAGGCTACTGTTTCTCTCCTATGAAATAAAAAAACTATTTCCTAGGGAATATGCTTCCACGTACTATGTGCCATATCAGTTATCCTCTGTTGGTTTGGAACACTCAGCCAAGGGGAAACTGACATATTATCTCAATAATATAAGAAGAATAAACAAAAAGTCAGGCTACATAGTAGGGTCGAATAGACCAGCGACCTCTTCCCCTTCCACATCACGTGGTCAATCACTAGCTGCCAGCAGCAGTCGGTTCAGCTGTCTCGGGCTGTCACATGATGACGTGGAAGAACATATACAGTGGCTAAGAAACACTTCTGACCCATGGGCTACTGTTGAAGCATATTGGGAAATTACTCCAAATGCTAGGGTAGACATCCTATCTAACGAAGATATGACGATAAGTGAGTACTTCACTATGTTTCCATGCTTACAGAAACCATCTGGCTACTTGCTGGTAAGTTTGAGAAATATTCAAATCAGGTTATTTGAAATATTCTAAAGTTTCTTTCTTGATAATACTGTGAATCTAAAATAGTTGAAATTTTACAATTTAATTTTTATATAGAAGGCGTTTTTGAATTCGACGCACAAATGTTTATGATATACTCCTCTCTCAAAAGAAAGAATATCTATGTCGGAAATTAATATTCAAAGATCCTTAGGTTTCCAGATACCTATAGAATTATAGTACCAAATTTTACCAAAGCACACTATGCGTATTTTCAATTAATATTTTCCGATTCAAATAATTTGAATTTTTTGCAATTTAATTTAACGTTTCTGCTTATTTTGTACTACCTACATGAAAGATTATTTTTATCAACAAAATTAGAACTCTAGATAAAAAACTTATGAAATGAAGTCATATCCCCCCCATCGCAAAAAGCTATCTACGCCACTGAACACTGCGTTACATCGCCTTTTCGACTGCAGACTTGTGATATGCCACAAGTTTTCAATAGGCAATAGATCTGGACTACTTGACGTCCATTTCAAAACTGAAATATTGTTTTCTAACATCTAATTTTTTACTTTTTTAGCCGTATGGCAAGCGGCACTTGTTGGAAGATACATTCAATATTGTTTAAACGCATTTGTTCAATCTGGGGTGTTGAGTTATTTTGAAGCACATTATGTACTTATCAGCATTCATAATACCTTCCACAAAGTGTAAGTTTCCCACTCCACTTCCTGACATGGATCCCCAGATCATAACAGAAGCCGGAAACTTAACTTTTTTTTTAAGACAGTCATTCTGAAATACTTCTTCAGTTCTTATGACACGACACCTACGGATACTTCAAATCTGGCTTCATCACTCCAAATAATGAATTTTCATTGGTCCGGAGATTATAATTTGTGTTCTTTGGACCACGCTAGTCTGTTTTTCTTCTGAGTCGTTGTCACTAAGGGCTTCTCTTTTGCCTAGAACTAATGAATTAAAAACGAATAGGTAACAAAAAAATAATTTGAGCTTACCTTGAAAGTCGCAGTTTTTGAACAGCTCTCTGACAAATTGCTCTTGAAAACTTTTTTATGGTTGCCTGATTCGATAATATTCTCAATTCGTTATTTAGTACGCAGATTTTCCTTGATAATTTTTCTTAAGGCTCTTAAGTTGGTTTTAGAATAACGAGAGCGACTTCCAGTTCTGGGTTTTTAACTTTACATTGTTTATTGTGTTTTAATGTTTCGGCTGTAATTGCTTTCATCAGAAAGTATTTTAATCCCATATTGTGTGTTAGTCTTATGTGTCTATCAGTTTCTATTGTAAATCGTATCATATTATTCTATTGCTTCTCACACTTTGGACCATAGAAATTCTCATAAAACACGCTCAAAATTCAAAACGAATCATTCAAAGACAGTATCACTATCTCACTTCATAGTGATACTACACGCAATATGGGATCAAAATGTTTTCTGATAAAATCAATTACCGCCGAAACATTTGAATACAATAAACAATGTGAAAATTGCAAACAAGTTTATATATGGAAAAAACCTACCAAGCAATAGAACAAACAATCTAAAAATAAAATTAAAAACCTCAGGAAAAGCTACCACAAAAACTCGAGTGCTTGGTTCAAGATTATCAGTCACAAAATCATCTTTCTGATCAACAGTTAATATTTTAAGTAATTCCACATCTAAAAATATTGAAAATCTGGCGATTTAGTTTAAGTCGGGATACATTTCTCGATATCTTCGAGAATCAGCAACATATGAATAATTTTCTTGTACATAAATACAAAGCATATCTCGCATTTCAAGATTAGTAAAATTGTTATGCCGCGGCATTTTTACTTAATCAGCTTTTTAAATTTTACAACAATCAGAATCTTCTGTGACAGTAACAACTAACAGCAATTATAGCATTGTACTAGATCCAAACGATTAAATCAGACTAGAGCCATCTGCACAAGCCTGAACTTATTTGAAATAAGTCGCAAGCTCTTTACTGCCATGAGAGCATAAATAAGCACTTACCTGAATGGAGAAATGATTCAAGTGGCATTTATTTGATTGTAATATTGTAAATAAATGTAGAAATGAGTTTATTTGTTATAAAGTGTTTTTAATGACTTTAATATTACTTATAGTTATATTTTTTGTTATGACCCAAAAACACCGACATAATTGATACAAAATAGTAATCAAAATAATTGTGCAACTGTATGTTAAATTTAAATATCTCGAGAAATAATGATTTTATCATTATATATTATTTAAATAGAAAGTATTGGAGAATCGAAAAATTGTACTTAAATGGAAATTCGGCTAGTGGCGTAGAATTAGGGAAGTCAACCATTCACTTGCCCGTGTTGTACGCCTCTGGTAGTAGCGAGAAACGCTTATATAACATAATTTAGTATGGTGTAGGTAGAGTATCTAAACTTCCTGCCCAGTTTGACAAGGATACTTCATATAGTTTTAAAGTACTGGACACAAATAGTTTTCAAATAAAAATCCTGTAACTCAGTCATCAGAAGAGCAAAACAAGAAAATAAAAAAAGACTACATCTGATCGGGGTCCCACAGTTCTCCTATCGTACATCAAAGGAACCACAGACCGAATTATTGCGCCGGACCAACATCGATACTATATTCACGATGCACAAGAAGATTAGCTTACTTTTGAGGAATCCAAAGAATAAAATTCTATTAGCAGGACAGGGAGTTTACGAGATACCATGCAATAATTATGACGGCACATACATTGGTCAAACTAACCGATGACTTAGTGTGAGGAGGGCCGAACACCAAAATGCAGTGGAGCAACGAGATCTTACGTTGTCCCTTACATCACATTACTTGACATAGGACACAAAATCGACTTCTCCAATACTAGAATGATTGCAACTACCAGCAGGACCAATCACGCGAAGCCGCCGAGAACAACCAATTTCAACGAAGGAGAGGGATATATAAGTACGCAAAAACACTTCCACTCTTACCAAGCTAGTTAGTCGAGTACGTTAGGTACGCTGGCTAGTATTTGGGAGGTTTCGGGTTCAAACCCCGGGGCCGACTGATCTGCCATGAGTTTTTCTCAGAGGTTTCCTCATGGTAATGTAAGTCACTGCTTGCAAACTTATAAGGCGAATGCTGGGCCAGTACTAATCCTCTGAACCCTACCCACACTTCCTATGTTCCATCAATATCCCGTCTCACCTATCCTTAATGCACTTGTACGTACAAGTGTATCCTCTGATCTGGCTGAAGGAGTTAATCCCAAACTCAAGCTGCCCGCCTCCCTGACACATACTTCAGGGAGGAATGAAACACGTGTGTTTCCTTCCTTCCACTCAGGTTAGTGTATTCACTCCGACCGAGAAGAGCTACCTGAAGAAGGCAAATGTGATTTTGCCGAAACGTCGAGTAGACTTCAACAAAGCCCATACGAGTATACAAACCCGGTAAACCAGACAATCTCCTCGAGAACCTCAAAATCAACATATATATATATATATATATATATATATATATATATATATATATATATATATATATATATATATATATATATATATATATATATATATATATATATATGTTTGTAGATTGACATATACAGTGTGTCGCATTTAAGATGAAGACACCCGCATATTATGGTTATTTGAAGAAACGCAGATTTGAATTTGCGTAGACATAAACGGTGATGGGTAATATTTTTTAAGATACTTAACTGAATTCTGAATTTCAAACTCGGCCTACTACGAATTGACAAATAGGGCCAATTCTCAATATTTTATTTCGCGTTAGAGATATGCAAAAAAGTTATTGGAAAAAGTTGTTCAAAAAATTTTTTTAGGCTCATATACCAATTTTGATGACTAAATTCGCATTTTCAATTTTTTCAATATTTTGGTTATAATTCAAAATTATTAAGTTTATCTCTCAATTTGATAACTAGAACGCTATGGAAACTTAGAACTTGACTACTTGATAGTTTAATACAACCCCATTAGTGGTGAATGTAGCGTCATCACTGAACACAATCTTCTTCAAAAAATGTCTGTAGTTTAAAAAATTACCTTGAGCCCAATAACAATAGTCCAATCTTTTATTATTATCGCCTTCTTTAAATGAATGCAAGAACTTAGGCTTAATTTTGTAACGTTTGAAGCATCTTCTAATTTTATCCTTGCCAATATTAAGTTGAGATGATAAATCTCGGAGGCTCATGCACGGATTTGCTCGATTTGCCGCCAATATAAGGTTATCCTCAAGATGCGGGTGTATTCGACGAGGTTGACCATTCTGATACATTTTAACAACACTGCCAGTTAAATTGAAAACAGCATTTACAGCGGCCGTTTTCCATGAGTAACAAAAGCACGTTCGGGGTGTCTCAAGTTAAACTCTGCAGCAACTTGTCTGCTGCTACGAGAATTATCACCAAACAACCCAATTATTTCGATTTTTTCACGTAAAGTTAATGGCCTTTTGATTCTCTGATCACTAATTTACTAAATTTAACTTAACGCAATACTTCAAACTAACTAGTATTTAACACTTCTGTCAATTTTATTATTTTCCATGGCACACTAAGTATAAAATTGAAAAAAGAAAACTCTTAATAATTTTGGGATACCAAAATATTAATAAATTTGAAAATGCGAATTTTGTCAAGAAAATTGGTATATGGCCTAAAAAAAATTTCTGAACAACTTTTTCTTATAACATTTTTCCATATCTCTAACGCGAAACAAAATATTGAGAATCGGCCCTATTTGTCAATTCGTAGTAGGCAGAGTTTAGAATTCAGAAGAGTATCTTAAAAAATATGTCCCACCGCCGTTCATGACCCTGAGAAAATTCAAATCTATATTTCTTTGAATAACTGAAATATGGGGGTGTCTTCATCTTAAATGCGACACACTGTATATATATATATATATATATATATATATATATATATATATATATATATATATATATATATATATATCATTAGAGAATTTCTTTCAAATTATGATTATCTTAATATACTCTGACAAAATATACAATTTAGGAGTAAGGGAATTAATTATATATATATATATATATATATATATATATATATATATATATATACAGTATGGTGCAAATGAAAGGAATAAATTCGTTATTTCGTAAACCGGCGACTTTAAGGAAAAATCCTGAAACCCGTCGATTTTCATTTTAAAACGGGCTATTCGTAAGGATACCTTTTTATTTTTGACGTCATCTATGCGAGCGTGATGACGTCATCGCTAAAATTTTTAAATGGAAATGTGGGTGTTGTAATACATTATTTGAAAGGTCTTTTGAATACCTATTCAGCCATCAATATGTACAGTAATTGATTTTTGTATTTGTTTAAAAAAGTAATAAAATTTTATAATAAATATTTAATATGTATTACTCATTAAATACATCGAAACCTAAATTAAGTGCTCAAATTGTTTACCTTCAGCTAAAATACAATGAGAAAGACGTGCCACGAACTCTTCTAGAACCTTCTCTAAAACTTCCGGAGTTATTTGTGCAACCTCAATACGTATCCATTATTTGAGTTCATTGATATTTTGTGGTTTATTTTGGTACACTTTGCTTCTCAAGTATCCCCATAAAAACGAATCAAGAGGAGTCAAATCAGGTGACCTGGGCGGCCATTCTATTGTTCCTCTTCGACCTATCCACCGATTTGGAAAGACGTTGTTCAAATAGTTGCGCACCAAGACAGCATAGTGTGGAGGCGCACCATCTTGCTGCAGCCATAAATCATTTCTGTTTGGAAACAGCCGGTTCAATTCGGGTAGCAAGAAGTTTTGAAGAAATTCAAAATATCGAGGACCTGTTAAGGTTTCTTCGAAAAAGTATAGTCCAATAATCCTATTATCTATTATTCCCGCCCAAACATTAACTTTCTCTGGGTATTGAGTACGGTACTCTTGCATCCAGTGTGGATTTTCCGTAGCCCAGTACCGATAAGTTTGACGATTGACATGGCCGTTCAGTAGAAATGTAGCTTCATCCGAGAAAATAACCTTTTTTAAAAACATCGGATCTCTGTTATTTTGTTCCATCATAATTTCACAAAACTCAATTCGTTTATCAAAGTCATCTTCCATTAGCTCTTGTACTAAACTTACTTTGTAGGGATGCAACTTTTCCTTCTTTAGCTTTCTAAGAACTGTTGAATGGTCCATGTCATTATCTAATGCTACTTGCCATGAACTGGGGATTATCTTGAAAGGCTAACAGAACATCTAGTTGTTTGTTTACTGATATTGGTTTTCTACTACCTTTAGGGAGGTCTTTGACATGGCCCGTTTCTCTGAATTTCTTCTCAATTTTGCTTATAGTGGATTGTGAAATTGGTTCTCGGTTGGAATATTTATTATTAAATAACGCACATACTTCTTTCTGCATACGTGCTTCATCTCCACGACCAATCATGATTAGAATTTTTCAATTCTTTGCGTTTCAGTCAGCTTCATGTTGATAGATACAAAGACTTTTTGAATTCGTCTAATACAATAATACTATCAATCACTTGACAGAAAGTTAATTATGTCAAAGTGCCAATGTTGATGAGGTAACTAGATTTTTAAAAAAGGTAAAAACTGAAATTTTATTAATTTTTCAAACAAATACAAAAATCAATTACTGTACATATTGATGGCTGAATAGGTATTCAAAAGACCTTTCAAATAATGTATTACAACACCCACATTTCCATTTAAAAATTTCAGCGATGACGTCATCACGCTCGCATAGATGACGTCAAAAGTAGAAAGGTATCCTTACGAATAGCCCGTTTTAAAATAAAAATCGACGGGTTTCAGGATTTTTCCTTAAAGTCGCCGGTTTACGAAATAACGAATTTATTCCTTTCATTTGCACCATACTGTATATATATATATATATATATATATATATATATATATATATATATATATATATATATATATATATATATATATATATTAATTTCCTTGCTCCTAAATTGTATATTATGTCAGAATATATTAAGATAATCATAATTTAAAAGAAATTCTCTAATGAAGCTAAAAACTTAATTGTGCAGAATTTATGAAATAATTTTAGGATTTGTTTTGTTTCCTTTCAATGCCTTGTTTTATAACTGGTTTGTAACCAAACTAAAGTTGTTTCTTTACTTTCATTGTATATACTTGTAATATTTTTTTAATGTAAGACCTACGCCCACACAGATTTTCATTCATGTAAGTCTGTATTTACGTATGTAAGTAAAATGTAATTTTCTATTGGTAAATAAAACTCTATTGTATATATTTTCTTTATGTGTATATATGTGAATAATTATTTATTCTACAGGTCATATCACTGAATATCTGGGCGATGTTTGATAAGATTTCAACGGTATTAGAAAGTAAACACAGTTGAGTTGAATTATTATTGAAAATAGATTCTCTGTAAGAAAGTTTCACTTATTCATTGTAAACTATAATTTTGAGAATATTTCATATAATCTTTGTGTTTTGTGCATTGACAAGATTAAATACCAGAAAGATCTGCAAGCTGATTGCTACGAACCAATCATCTTCACTGATGACTTAAATAGGCTTACACATACAGGACAACAAAGTCAAGAACAACATTGAAATATTACACAAAACTTTGTTATTTAAACTTAGTGCCAGCATTTTATCAAACATCATGACATCAGCAATAGGAGTATATATATATATATATATATATATATATATATATATATATATATATATATATATATATATATATATATATATATATATAATATCTCTATAATAATGAGCAATAACAGGCTTGATGAATCTCAAAAAACTTGATTTTATTAAAGTTTTGATAAAGCCATGAATGTCGTGGCGAAACGTCAACTTTTTAATAAAATCAAGTTTTTTGAGATTCAACAAGCCTGTTATTGCTAATAATTATCAAGAGATTAGAAATAGTTCACAGGCAACAACAATTCGAATAAATAATTCGAATATATATATATATATATATATATATACAGGGTGTCCCACCAGGAACTGCATCGATGGATATATGGAAAACTAAACATGGGAAATATCTGAAAATTTGGCTGTGTACTAATGTCGATGGGGGACATCCGCCTAAAATATTTTCAATGTGATGGCACTTCCGGTTATACCGGAAGTAGGTATCAGCTTGCTTATTTCAAATGGGACACCCTGTATATTATTACATTTTTGGATTCTTCACAAAATTCTAGATAGATTCTATATATATAATATCCTATACCTATCTTCAACTGTTTCGGAAATATTTGAATTTATTTCTCAAAAATTATGTATGCAGATCGAGTAGTAATCATATTTTTCTTTAAAAAAAAACGGTATTACTGCCCAATAAAGATGAATTTCCTAATAGAGGTGTTTCTGTTTTAGCGTAAGATGAATAGTATTTTGACATTTAATATACAGGGTGCTCAGGAAAGTATTACAAAAATGGACAACTACAAAAAGTCCATTTTTTCAAATGAATACCTACAACTTTTATTATTTTATTCGATTCAGTATCAAAAATAATGCCTACTTTGTATAATGTCGCCTATTCCTAAATGTTAGTTTTCGAAATATTTGCAAATTAATGGTTTCTGGTTTAAAAAAAATGATTTCCTGAAATTTTGTAATAGTAGGCGTGTGATGCCATATTTGTTCTCGGCCAGGTTACCATGGAAACAAATTCCAAAGAGATGTCATTATTCGAAAAATTATTCTTTATAGTAACACAATCATGCCAAGTCGTTTGAATTATACAAACGAAGATTACCTGAATTTGTTTATTATTTATGGAGAGTGTAATAAAGTGATAACAAGAATATGTGATATTTTTGCTGCTCGGTATCCGCAAAAAATCAAGCCATCACCAAATAGGTGTGGTTTAATTTTCTGCGTATTGCTTTTGACAGATCCAACATATATAAAATTTTGTATTATATTTTTAACGGTACCTATTTGGTGATGGCTTGGTTTTTTGCGGATACCGAGCAGCAAAAATATCACATATTCTTGTTATCACTTTATTACACTCTCCATAAATAATAAACAAATTCAGGTAATCTTCGTTTGTATAATTCAAACGACTTGGCATGATTGTGTTACTATATATAATAATTTTTCGAATAATGACATCTCTTTGGAATTTGTTTCCATGGTAACCTGGCCGAGAACAAATATGGCATCACACGCCTACTATTACAAAATTTCAGGAAATCATTTTTTTTTACCAGAAATCATTAATTTGTAAATATTTCGAAAACTATAACATTTAGGAATAGGCGACCTTATACAAAGTAGCCCTTATTTTTGATACTGAATCGAATAAAATATTAAAAGTTGTAGGTATTCATTTGAAAAAATGGACTTTTTGTAGTTGTCCATTTTTGTAATACTTTCCTGAGCACCCTGTATATTAAATGTCAAAATACTATTCATCTTAAGCTAAAACAGAACCACCTCTATTAGGAAATTTATCTTTATTGGGCAGTAATACCGTTTTTTTTGAAGAAAAATATGATTATTACTCGATCTGCATACGTAATTTTTGACAAATAAATTCAAATATTTCCGAAACAGTTGAAGATAGGTATAGCACATTATATATAAAATCTATCTAGAATTTTGTGAAGAATCCAAAAATGTTATAATATACAGGGTGTCCCATTTGAAATAAGCAAGCTGATACCTACTTCCGGTATAACCGGAAGCGACATCACCTTGAAAATATTTTAGCCGGATGTCCCCTATCGACATTAGTACACAGACAAATTTTCAGATATTTCCCATGTTTAGTTTTCCATATATCTATCGATGCAGTTCCTGGTGGGACACCCTGTATATATATATATATATATATATATATATATATATATATATATATATATATATATATATATATATATATATATATATATATATATATATATATATATAAAATATATAAATATATATATATATATATATATACTATATATATAAAAATATATAAATATATATATATATATATATATATATATATATATATATATATATTATATATATATATATATAACAATTTCCATTGATTTACTTAAATTAAATGATTTATTTGAAAATATATATTCTGGTTAAAATATACTATCCTGTGAATTCTAATTTCAATCAAAATATTACAAAAGTAAAAATATGATGTCTCTCAAAAATGATTTCAATCAATATGGAACAGGTAAATGTTTTATTTCCTCTGCCAATTCATCAAATGATTCTTGATATTCACTATGTGGTCTTATTAAAACCATTAGACATCCTCTTTTGACTCCCATGGTGGCTCCTAAATCTGTTCTACTTGGGGTGTAAACATAGGGTATATCTTTGTCCTCGCATACTCCTGGCAAATGACACATTATTTCAATTGGAGTCACATCACCAGCAAATACCACGATACCTGAGAAAAGAGTTATAGAATAATATTTTGAAAAAACTTGCCAAAGTAAATCATAATATTCTGCTACACTTTTGTAATTGCAAATACAAGAAATTTTAGGATAGTCATTTTATTTTTGGAGTTTATTTTTATATACATCTAAATAAGGCAAATATTTGTTCAACAAAATTTTTTTCAAAATAGATGACTTCATTTTACTTGATTACACATACTTAAGTTCACATTCGCAAGTGCACAAAAGTAGACAGTGTTTTCATCATAGAATTAAAGATTAGTTCTTTTATGTGAAATGGTTAATCCTGAGACTAAATATGATGCTCTTATATAGTATATGTATATAGAGTTATTCTTCAGAGATGTTTTTCAAAATTTCTTCAATCTTGTAGTTTTTAAATAGCAGAAAAATAAGAACCCAATAAATCCTGAATAAATCTAGATTTTTCCGATGAATCTGTCCACAAATCAAATGAATGAATATTTTGTTTAGTCAAACCTCAGTCGTAAAAAATATACATTGTGATTCTAAAAGTCATTTTGCCTATAAATTATTCTATCAGAATGTCAATGTTTTAGGTGAAGATTTTTGCATACTTCTATTACATTTCTTCTTTATTTGAAGAATGTTTGAATTATCATATCGGTGACCAGAGCATCCAAGAATCTGGATTAGTCATGCAAGTTGTATTATAGTAGAACAGTTAGTTGTTCTGGTTTTTTGGTATAGTAGTAAGTATAGATCAATAATGTTCACTGTGTTTCAGAAAACAGTGCTGTGTCAATTGTAATTTACATGCCAAGGTGGAATAGCATGATCACATTGTGTATCGTGAAAGTTTACATGAAAATCATTTATAATTTATTCAATCCTTCACGAGATTCATAATTTAACACTTTCCCAGCAAGTAAACCATCCCCTTCCAAAAAATGTTTAGGGGAGGGTGGTGTATATTGGGACGTGGTATATACCGGGACAAAGCCATTTGGCGCCCCCCATTAGTCAGTAAATAAAGTTTTCATCTACCACGGCGCAGTGTTTGTCACTACTGATTTTCTTACTAACAGTATTCTGCTATACCGATAGAGTAAGATGGCGAAATATTTCATGTATGGTTATTTCGTGTGTGAAGTTTTGTTTAATGTCCATCATTAATTCGTTTTTACAGCGTTAAAATTAACATTTTGATATAGTTAAAGTGATATTGCATTGGCGAATACTGTTTCTAAGGTAAGTATGGTGTGGATTCTCCAGTTCACATCATTTTATTTACAAAAAAAATCGATTTAGGGGAAAAAAAACATGATGGTGTATTCCGGGACTCTCTGAGATGGTGAATATTGGGACGTGTCCCACTTTACACCACTCGAGACTGTGCGTATTGAAATTATTGTATCGGCTGTCAATGGTTCAATAACCTATTGTTATCTATTAGAATTCCTTGTAATCAAAGCAAATCTGTCTAAAATTTGCAAATTTTTGCAGATGCCGAAAAAAAGCAGAAAGGAAGAGCAGAAACGTATAGCTGAAAGTAAACGTTTTCATAGCGACTACAAAAATAAAATGAAAAGTGCTGTTTCGGAAATTGCATCAGGTCAACTTACCATTAGAGCTGCTGCAAATAAATATGCATTATCTAAATCTGCGCTACATCGCATGTGGAGTAAATTCAAAATATTGGATGAAAACGAAAAATCCACGTGGAGTTTCGAGAGGCAACATGGATTTCAGCCCATATTTAATTTAGAGGAAGAGGAGGCACTAGCCAGTTACCTTGTAAAAGCGGCACAAATGTGTTATGGATTGACTGTCAAAGATACATGCGACCTTGCGTATAAGTTTGCATTAGCGAACAACAAAAGTGTACCTGAATCTTGGCATGTTAAAAAAACAGCTGGCCTAGAATGGATTAGACTATTTCGCAATAGGCAATCCAATTTAAGTTTGAGAACACCCGAGGCAACCAGCTTAAGCCGTGCTACAAGCTTTAATAAGCATAATGTTAAATTATTTTTTGACAACTTGCAGCTTGTTGTGTCTAAACATAATTTCACTATAAATCAAATTTATAACTGTGATGAGACTGGTGTAACTACTGTACACAAGCCACCCAAAATAATTGCACCTAGTGGTCAGAAACAAGTTGGAAAAATAACAAGTGCAGAACGGGGTTCTCTTGTAACAATGTGTGCTACAATATGTGCAAATGGAACGTATATTCCTCCATTTTTTATTTTTCCGCGGAAGAACTTTAAATCCCACATGCTGAATGCAGCTCCTCCTGGTTCTAAAGGAGCTGCTCACAAGAGCGGATGGATGACTGCAGAGAATTTCAAGGTTTACCTAGAACATTTGGTCAATGTTATCAGATGAAGTCAATATAATAAAATTCTACTGATTTTAGACAATCACGAGAGTCACTGTGATTACAGAGTGTTAAAATTTTGTAAAGAAAACGGAATAGTCTTGTTGACATTGCCACCTCACTGCAGTCATAAGCTTCAGCCCTTGGATGTTACTTGCTACGGACCATTCAAAACCTATTATAACCAAGCTATTGATCAGTGGATGCTCAATCATCCTAGCATACCACTTAACATTTATAACGTCGCTGAAGTTGTTGGAATTTCATTTCCCTTAGCTTTTACACCGTCGAACATTGTTAAAGGATTTGAGCGAACTGGAATAGCTCCATTTAATAGAGCAGTATTTGATGAGTCAGAATTTTTGCCTTCCTATGTAAGCGATAGAACTATTAATGACCAAATTCAGCCATCCAAAAAAACCGAAGACTCGTCAGCACTTCAGTCAGATCAGCACCTAATAGAAGGTGTAGGAACTGAGAATGGTCAAAAAGAAATAGAAAATATAATTGAACCAGAGGCTAGCATGAGTAGCAATATGATGGAACCACAGCCAAACACAAGTAGTTGTTCCAGTTCAGTTGCATTTGTTTCCCCAGAATTAGTACGACCTCATTTGAAAGCAGAAGAAAGGAAACATATAAGAAAAGGTGGAAAGAGAAAATCATCAAAAGTGCTTACTGATACACCGAACCTTGAGGAAAAAAAAGAAGAGGATATAAAGAAACAAGAGTTGGCAAAGCTGAAAAAAGCTCGAAGTGAAAGAAGTCATAAAGTTCAGAAGGCTAAGCGGAAAGTATTTGAGTCGTCCAGTGAGAGTGATCTTGATGAAGAAATTTGTGATGACTCCAGTGATGTAAGCTTTTTTGAAGAAGAAATCATTGAAGATAATACATTCGATGTAACAGATTTCGTGATAGTCCAATATGTATAGAAGAAAAGTATTAAGCATTTTGTTGCCGAAGTAGAAAAAATAGAAAATGAAGAAATTCATGTTAACTTTTTGAAGTGCGAAAACTTGAGATTTTATTTCCCAGAAAGGAAAGATGAAGACATTGTAGGAAAAGAGGACATAGTATGCAAACTTTCTAAGCCGATTTATCATGGTGGAACTGAAAGAGCAATGAAAAAACTGATTTTTGATTTTGATTTTACTAAATATAACATTTAATGATCTTCTAATTTGCTGATTTTTTAAATTATATATACATACTCACAGAAGTAAATGTTTTTTTTTAAATTTTCACTGTATCAATAATGATTTCCATGTTATGTTAGGTTAATGTACAGAATAAATTTATATTTTGAGGTTTAATCAATGTTTACAATTGTTTGTCCCATTGTGTACCACGCCTTGTCCCACTACGTACCATGGGGTGGTCTATAATGGGACAGGATGTCTATACTGGGACACGCAACTTTTTTTTTTATAGATTACATTCAGAACAGTAAAATTTTAATTATTAGGTGTGTTTTACCAACAACTATAGCCTATTTCAGTGACAATACCTTAAACTAAAAATTACGAAAGATATATTGAATAAAAAAATTCTGTCCCAATATACACCACCTTCCCCTACTATTGTTGTTTTTGTTATAATGCTGGTAGAATTCCTGGTATACCGAATTTCCTAGGTTGCTTTAAGTTAATTCTACTACTATTTGAAGAATATTTTCCGAAACTACTCTAAGTACATAATAAACTGATAACCTGAATAACATGCTGTATTTCTTTAATCTACATGTCATGTAATGATATGTAATTAATACATTGGACAAGAAATACGGAGGAAATTAATTTTGCTCACCAGTTTCACCTTTCCGAATCCTACTTTGCACATCTTTCAAACCACACCTTAAGTAAGATTTCTGCTTAGCTGCTTTTTTCATTAATTTATAAACTTTTTTCGTTAATTTCTTAGAAGCCATAGGCTGAGCTATGATGCTACAATTGGCAACTTTTTCCTCATAACTAAGTTCACTTTCTTGTACAACGGATTCATCTTTATTTCCTTCTTCAGTTTCTACTTTTTTTCCCATTTTGTGAATAATGATTTAAGAACAATAAGTTGAAGACTTTGCACACTTCAATGAAAATTGCACTCTTCGCTGTAAGCTGTAAGTCGTTCATAAAATGTTTGGTTAAGAAATTCATTGATTCTGGTCATAGAAATGAGCAAGGAAGTTAATAAACTTCTTGATTCCTTATGGCCCTCAGGTCCAGTCAGTAACCTTAAATTACATTTAGGTAGTGGTAGTCTGCTGCAGAATTTCGTTTTTAAGTCATATTTTCCTTGAACATAATACACTATTGCTGTGCATGGATATTGGATAGTCAACATTGGCAGGCGGAATATGTTACTATATCCGTTTTAGACATCTGGTATGTAGGGTTATTTTGAAGGCAGAACAAAACTATGAAAATTTGGGTAAATCCATTCAAAATTTTGGCATTTTCAAATTTTGGGAAAGGGAATGGCAGGTAGGCAGTTGCAAGAGTCGGTAGCAAAAGATTTTTCAATAGATTATCAACAACATAACAGAATATCAGCCATCTAGGACTTTTTGATTTGAATGATTTTTGTAACCCCAAAAACCACTAGCATTTAGACCTCGTTACACATTGATTGGCTCCGACCAACCAAATTGTTCCGCGAGAAATTTCATTTGAGCGGTAAGTTTGAAATGTAAAAATGAATACTGGAGTGCATACGTGAGCTAAAGGTGATCACATTATAAATTAAACCCATTGTGATAGTACATTATGGGGTTATTTTAAACTAAATATCTACTTCTTTAACACACCTCAAACAAATATCTGGTTAGTAATTTACAAATTTAATAAAATTTATTCATATTTACCTTTTTATAGTTTATTAACTGGTTACTTTTTCATTGTTATTGTGATTTTTTTATCCCTTTTATAACATTATATTTATTGGGATAACTACTATCGATAAAACAAACAAAAAATAATACTTGTACATATTTATATTTTAAAAGTAACTACATGTTTAAATGAGACTATCTTAGAATATTAAGATAAATCATTCTCTAATATCAAAGATACTGAAATTTTATTCTTCTCTTCAGACTTGGCTTTACAAATCGATCTTGCAGAATTAATTTTCCTCTTTGTGGAAAGAAGACGGCGTTGAGGCACAATTTTCTGGTTGTGAGCACGTTGTGAGGTATTAATTTTTCTGTATTCGTTTCATTTTCATTAACTATTTGAAGGTTTTCTTTTGTCAGTGCGTCAATGGTCAATAGTCTTTACTATTATATTGTTTTAGACAATCACAGCACTGGAATTTTCTTTGTAGTACTGGAGCTAAAGTATTTAAATCGGCAGGATGACTATTCCTTACATGTCTCCTAAAATTAAAATAGAAATTATATTGTCATTCCACTTTGTAGGTGTTTAGTCACAGAAAATATTACCTCAGATTTTTCAAGCTACAATACATTTTTAGACATTTAGCACATTTAAATTCACCCACCTTCATAATACTGGTTTCAATTAATTTCAGTTGTAAATTAAAAATAAAACCGTTCAAAGTACACGTGATTAAAGCTAGGTTAGAAGATTTCTCATTGGCCGGAGCCAGCCTTGGTGTAACGGGATTTAAACGCTAGTCCAAAAACCTTCCAAATTGACCATTTTCATATGACGTCACGCGATTTCGGCCATTTTGCCTGGAGGACAAACAAACCATTGTTATGCAAACTGCAAATAGTTATGCTGAACTGTCTTTTAAGTTTCATAACTTTTTGAGTTGTTTATCGAATTTAAAGTTTTTTTCTGATTATTTCATTATTGTTGGAGTTTATTAGAGAAAATGCCATCGTTTTGTGCCGTGGTTATTTGTGGTATGAGAGGAAACCGAGACAAAGTGAGATTTTATAGAATCCCTACTGCCCTCAAGAATGCTGGTGATTATTCAAATGCTGTATCACGAGAAAGGCAAGAGAGATGGATTAAAGCATTGAAAAGGGGACCTTTTAGTGAAAATCAATTGAAATATGCACGAGTCTGTTCTTAACATTTTATAACAGGTAAGTTTACTTGAATTAGTGAAAAAAGATGAACTCTTTATTTAAAATATTTTTCAGGGGCTCCTGCAGAGTTATTGGATAAAGACAACCCTGATTGAATTCCAACCCAAAATATGGGGTACACAATTGCCAATCCTTTTGGTAAAACTCAAGTCAGCAGGTTTAAACGTTCGGTTAAACAGAAAAAGCAAGTAGAGCAGGTATGTAGTGATTTTGCTGTAAATGTTATATGACAGCAAATTAGGACCTTCATGAAAGTATATTTATTTTTTCTGTAGGAACAATATGAAGATATAGACATTGACACTCCTAGTACAGTTAGCATTGCAAGTCCTGTTAATGAAAATTCCTCAAATGTTGGCACACAAACAGAATTAACAACTGGAAATTTGAACAAACTTTTTGAAGATTTGAATTTCTGTAACACAAAGATTTATTCTTTAGAAAAAAAGTTGAAAAACTTTTAGATCAATGAAGATTCTTTCAGAAATTATGATAATAAGTTATTTTACTGGACTTCCAAAATCAGATATGCTGTTCATTATCTTTGAAAAACTTAAAGAATGTTTTTCTGTTCATAATTTAACATTGCTCTCAACCTTTTCAACAGTTGATATTAACATTCATGAAGCTTCGCTTGAATTTACCGTTCAAATGTTTAGCATCTCACCTAGCACAGTTTCCAATTTAATAATGTGTATCGAGAGATAATTAAATTTTTATATTTACTTCTAGTTATCTGTAATTTTGGTATTTTTTACTAAGTGTAATTGTGTATATTATGAAAAATTTGAGTAGATGTATCATATTTCATCAAATTGTAGTAAATGATAAGTATGTAGTTGCTTTTTATAATAAATTAAATATACAAAATTTTATTTATTTTCCTTATGTAAATGATTCTTTTTTATTTCATTTGTAATTTATGCTTTATTAAGCAAGAGTAATGTACATGGTTATATTTTGGTAAAAATAAATATGCAAACATAATTATGAAAGTACTTTATTTACTCTGGTATCTATCTAACATCTGATAAAATAACTATGGTAAGAACATACTTAAATTAATTATACAAATTTCTATATACAGTTAGCGTAAAACCAGTTGCTTTCAGGTATACTTTAAGATCACACTTTATCATAGGCCTAGTACCATCATCAACTTTTTGGCATGAACACTACAATGTCACTGTTCCTAATCCTGCCTTTTGTGTAAAATACTTCCCCAGAAGCTCAGGCAAAATAACAAAATGGGAAAATCTAATGCTTTTTTCAAAATACTTTTAAAAAAAATTTCATTGAAAGCAATCCTTTCTAAAAATAATCACAGTACTTGGTTTCTGTAACAAACATCTGGCATTGTATTTGATAAAAATAAGAGTGACCTTTATCGAGGCATACACTATTATCCAATATATTTAAACAAGTAGATTTTTTTCTTCTTTATCCTTAGACTGAGAGCGGGTGTGAAGGAGAAAAACAATTGCTGCTATGTGACTGCACACTTCTCCTAAGCCTGCCATACAAGTGCAATGTCCACTGGAAATACTACCGTCAGGATAATAACCCATGAATTCAGAAGCTTTTCCTTAAGACGTTGTGAATGTTTCACCTGAAATATAAAGTTTACTTTTAGTTATAACAATTGAGAACACTGATAAGTATGAGAACATACATAATGAATATCATTAAAATACATCTTACCTTGCCAATAACTACAAAAGCTGTTTCGTTCACTCTTTTCCCATAAATTTCTTGGACTAGTCCTGCTTCATACAATTTGAAACCTTGCAAGCTTTTATATGCTTTCATTTGCTGTCCAGTATAAAAACTGTGGGTGAGGATAAAATAATTAACCATATCGATGATGGATATTACTGGAATTGATGACAATGATATCAAATCTTGAGAGCTGGACTCCAACAGATAGGGGTCTATATCATCAATAATTTTGATTTTCTGATCGTAGCGGCTCTTAATATCTGCAGGAAGTGATTGATAATAAGTACTTCTTTCCATTTTCAATATAAATTTATGATTCAAAGTTTTTTAATACTTTTACTTTCAATAAACGTAAGCAAACAACTCAGAACACTGCTGATTGGTTTGTCTGTCCTCCAGCCAAAATGGCGGACCTGTCAAAATCAGGTGTTTGAAAATGATCAATTGAGACGGAGGGTTGGAAATTCATAAGTAGATATGGATGATGTTAGGGATGTGCCTTTTCGCAGTATTGACAGTTCTCTCTAATCGCCCCCTTTTTATGTAATATTTCTTAGTTTTTCGTGATGTTTGAGGTTTTGGCCACATCCATAGCTTCTTCAAATTCAGTTAGAGATCTTGACTTTAAGGCTAGGCGCGCACTATCAATTTTTTGCCGTGCGGCGAAACTGCTTTGCGGCATAAAATCGCGCCGCAGTATTGTAACATTGAGTTTTCAATTATATTGCGCGCACTTAGCTACAAAGTCGCCGCAGCGTCGAAAAGTCTGTAACAAGTTACAACTTCTTTGCGGCGCGGCGGTTGATCGGTTTGTTGTGATACATTAGTTTATCTTTGACTGCGCGCACTACGGCGATTCGCTGGCAGTTTTTAGGTTATAATTATTTATTTTGTATTTTTGGAGCAACGATGACTACATTGAGTATTGATCGTAATGATCAGGATGACGATTTTAATGTTTAAATCCTTATTACTGAAGTTGAGAAAAGAACAGCTTTATATGACATTGCTTCAAAATAATACAGCGATAGTAACATCAAACAGCGATTATGGTAGAAAAATATTTTACAGAATTGTTTAAACGTTCATTGACAAGAGGATGTACCCAAAATCTGTTTTCTTTTTACGAGCTCTAATTACAAGAGCAGAAATACAAGGTACTTCAACTAAATCTATTTTAAAAATGATTTTTTTATGCGTTTTTAGGCCGTAGTGCGCGCGCCTGCTTTTCTTAAATTATTTTTGCCGTACGTAAAAATGTCGCAGGTTTTTTCGCCGCGCGGTAAAAAATTCGTAGTGCGCGCCTAGCCTAATACATGGATTGAGTTGATGTTGAGTTACGATCCCTTGCTGGTTCAATTCGTTTCCTTAACGGCTGGAATTTGAATATGGAGATTATTCGACAATGACGATAGATTTTCTACAATTTAAGATCAGAATAGGCTACATAGACTCTATAGGTTCCGAGATATAGCTTTCCAAATTTTTAAAAATGTTGCAAATTATTTTAAGCTAGTTTTCATGTTTCATCATATGCAATTGTCTTTATATTTGATATGAGTCCAGAAAGTAAATATTTATTCAAATTAACATTTTGAATGGGATGGTGGAGGGTGAAGAAGGTTTGGTGTTAGGTCAGTGTTTATAACCAGACGACTGAAATTTAAATACAAAATATATTTAACAAACATTTACATCAAATGTATACAAAAAGGGTAAATGAAGTGATTGAAAGTGTAAAAGAAATGTGAATAATTTTATCTGCATCAGTAATTCGAACCGTTGCTAATTTAGTTTCTACTGAGTTGAAGAGGTGTTAATAATTACATATCACCGATATACACCGAAGTGGAAGTTTTTAGATACAAATGGGGGTTCGTACTCATTTGTCCGAGTAGTACTCATTTTACAAGCGAACTTGGCAAAACAAAAACTTTAGTTATTATAGGTGAGATTCTAATCATTAACGTATTCAAAACTCAGCTCAAATTAAATGAGTCCATATTACAAGAGATATATGCAAACTGATTGCACGACACTAAACTTCGATGCATGAAATTATAAAATTAGTGTAGGTGAACGATTGATGTTTTTTTTTTCATTAATATTGATACTTACATGCACCTAGGTAGGACCGTTAAATCAAGTTTACACCAGTTAATATGGACGTAATAACACTGCTCCTTTCCCAGTTGTTCCATAGACTTTAATCAGTCTACATCACTGGCTTGTTATCGTTGATGATATCTCTCGCCTTAGCGACGATCCATCTAAAAGGGGAAGACTATGGATCTATCTTTTTAAAACAAATTTTCACCTACTTTAGTTTTGGATACCGGTCGTGAAAGTCTATATTATTGCAAAAATGGAGGTGTTATGATCAATCTTTGCTATACTTGAAACCAACTTGCAAAAAATCTACAGTAGTCGATGAGTTCCTCTAGATTTGAATTTGTCAGATAGTTTATAAATACAAGAATTGGTCAACTTTCTACTCCGCTAAAGATTTATGAAATATTCAATGTTTTTTGCGATCTGCGCAGATCCCTTTCCACTAATTTAAATATCATTTTTTGTTAATCTAAATCTTTTCACGACCAATGTGTTACTACTAGAATTTGAGAACTGATACTCACATGTTGAATAAATTAAGAATTTCACTTAATAAACAAGAGTACCTGATCGTACAAACAACATCGAGTTTTTATTGACTACCTACGAGGTACCAGCACATCGTGTTCTCAAGAATTCCCTGATAGCAGCGAATAGATTTGTGAAGTTCCAGTCAGTAGATATCTTGTATTGAAACCTATAAATGGGTACAGTTCCGCTTTTTGGAGCTACTTGAAATATCTTGAAGAATGGACAGTTCAATTTGAGGATTTTAAATTTTTATGTGAAAAATGTTTTGCCGAAAAATAATATTAGAGCAAATGAACTTTTTAATGAGGTGTCCATGGTAAAATGATACGTACTCAAGAAATGTGGAAACAGACAAAAATTGGACGGAGAAGTTCCTTCATTTCAAACAGAATAATATTCCTCATCAAAAAAGTTTGTGAATTGTATAGTACGCGCTCTCCCTTCGAAAAGAAAAGAAAAAAATGCAGCAACAAAGCGTGTATTTTTTAGTATCAAGAAAAGAAAATACGGCAACTGAAAAACGCAGTTGAACATCAAAACTTTAAAATCTATAACAAGTGTAATATAATTTGAAAAATTCATATGAGGAATTTCACTACATTTTAATAAATGATCCAAATCCATTGCAAAGTATTCACTTCACTCGGATCAAAAATATGACTGTGAGAGAAAATCATAATTTAATTATATATATATATAAAAAAATTGAAATCAATTACAAATCATAATGTTTAAATTATCGTTTTTTACAAATATTTCTATAGTTACTAATAATTAATAATGAAAGTATATGAATAACCGTGGTCAATTTAGACCTATACCAAAATTAAAGTTATATATATGTATATATATATATATATATATATATATATATATATATATATATATATATATATATATATATATATATATATATATATATATATTTATATATATATATATATATATATATATATATATATATATATCTTTTATATATTATATAATACAAGCCGAAAAATTGAATCCAGTCTACAGCAAAAACCATATTTTTAAATTTCTGAAATTTGGTGGGAAGTTAAGTCTAATCATGTAGATTCCCACTAAGACGGGGTTTTTTCCGCCGTTAAGGGGTTGAAAAAGGGTAAAACGTGTTTTTTGATGTTTCTCGCAAAATAATGAACTTAGCGATCCCGTTCTTCCACTAAACTGTTAAGTAAAATTAACTCTAGAAAGTAGTTTCTCAGTTTTTTGAAATTCTATCATTTAGGGGTGCAAAAGGGGTAAGTCTGTTTTTTTTATATTGGCTATTTCCGGCAAAATAATCGACTTAACGATTCCGTTCTTCCACTACAATGTTCCTTATAATTTTCTCAAAAAACCATTTTCTGCATTTTTTGATGTTGTATCATTTAGGGGTTGAAAGAGGGTGAAATGTGTTTTTCGTATATTGGCTATTTTTGGCTGATTCTCGCAAAATAATGGACTTAGCGATCCCGCTCTTTCACGAAAATGTTAAGTAAAATTAACTCTAGAAAGTAGTTTCTCAGTTTTTTGAAATTCCATCATTTAGGGGTGCAAAAGGGGTAAGTCTGTTTTTTTATATTGGCTATTTCCGGTAAAATAATCGACTTAGCGATTCCGTTCTTCCACTACAATGTTCCTTATAATTTTCTTAAAAAAACCATTTCTTCTGCATTTTTTTGATGTTGTATCATTTTAGGGGTTGAAAAGAGGGTGAAATGTGTTTTTCGTATATTGGCTATTTTTGGCTGATTCTTCTCGCAAAATAATGAACTTAGCGATCCCGTTCTTCCACTAAACTGTTAAGTAAAATTAACTCTAGAAAGTAGTTTCTCAGTTTTTTGAAATTCTATCATTTAGGGGTGCAAAAGGGGTAAGTCTGTTTTTTTTATATTGGCTATTTCCGGCAAAATAATCGACTTAGCGATTTCATTCGGCCACTAAAATGTTCCTTATAATTATCTTGAAAAACCATTTTCTCCATTTTTTAAAATTCGATCATTCAGGGGTTGAACGGGGGTGGAATAAATTCATACGTATACATATATGGATACGCGGGCGAAGCCGCGACGGGTCCCGCTAGTACATATATATGTATAGCCACATTCGTGGCTTTATCAAAACTTAAATACAAAAGTTTTGATAAAGCCACTATAATGTCGTGGCGAAACGTCAACTTTTTAATAAAATCGAGTTTTTTTGAGATTCACCAAGCCTGTTATTGCTAATAATTGTCAAAAAGTTAAAAATAGTTCACAGGCAACAACAATTCAAATATATATATATATATATATATATATATATATATATATATATATATATATATATATATATATATATATACAGGGTGTCCCACCAGGAACTGCATCGATAGATATATGAAAACTAAACATAGGAAATATCTGAAAATTTGGCTTTGTACTAATGTCGATGGGTGACATCCGGCTAAAATATTTTCAAGGTGATGGCACTTCCGGTTATACCGGAAGTAGGTATCAGCTTGCTTATTTCAAATGGGACACCCTGTATATTATTACATTTTTGGATTCTTCACAAAATTCTAGATAGATTTTATGTATAATGTCCTATTCTTATCTTCAACTGTTTCGGAAATATTTGAATTTATTTGTCAAAAATTACGTAAGCAGATCGAGTAATAATCATATTTTCTTCAAAAAAGAAACGGTATATTTGAGAAGCATATTTACATGTCCAGTGAATCTCAGATCAGTGCCAACGTAAGTCCTAAAGAAAGGAGCTTGTAGTATGGTCAATCGGCTATTCAGTAGCAGGCATGTTTATATTTATTAATATGTAGTAATGCTAGTAAATTTAGTTTTATTCCAGCAACTTCGGCATCATTCAAATTATGCAAACTATTTAATTCATAAAAATTTAATATTTCAAACTCTGAATTGAATGAGTGATTTTTATGAATTACATAGTTTGCATAATATGAATCCGATTTTTGATTATCAAATCCATTTATGTTCTGAAAACTTCTAAAAATTATACCACATTAAAACTTATCACAACTACTACATTAAATTTTATACATTCACGATTTATTGTTTTTGTTGACATCTAATTTATTATTCTTTATGTGTTATTATATGGTGAGCAATATTAAAATTGTGCTTAGATGAAAACGATTTAACTTTTCACTTGAATTGCCGATGTATTTTAATATACGTGCAAATCGTTAATTAACCATTATTTCAATATATTTATCATCATTCAATATATTTATTACATCAAATATCGGCTTTATTCATTATATTAATTTTATTTATTACTAATATTGTCATACGTTCCACATTCAAACAAGGCCTTAATCAGTTATTATATTATATTATTATTAATACGTGCTCTTTGCTAAGAAGTGCTGTAAATTGAAAAAGCTAGAAATATTTTTTCATTAACAATCAAGTTCAGAACTTGATCTCTCCTGAAGAGAAAAATGTTGGTTTATTGACATCCAATTAGTTATTTGGAGAATAACTCTATAATATATTATTTTGCGGTTTCTTTATAAAAGTTCTTATAAGGGAAAATATGATATACAGGGTGATTAATTAATATGTGTAAATATTTTAACGGGAAAATTTTGAGCTCAAAATATGAAGATCTAACCCAATTTGCTCATAAAAAATATTTCTCCTTACTGATTTACAGGGTGTTTTATTTACATTATTAAAAATGAATTTTGTTCATTACTTTAATGCTGCTTGACATTTCTTTATGATATTTGGCAGTAAGTTGAAGTAGTTTGGGACACGTCAAATAATAGTAAAGAAGACTTTCTCGCTATCACCAGTGGCGTACGGAAGGGGCACGGGAAGAGTTCCCGTTTCCTAAATTCTACGCCACTGGCAGAATTGTCATTTTAGTATAATTTTTCGATTCTCCAATATTTTCTCTGTAAATAAGGCACTCTGTATTCGTAACGCTAGAGCCACTATTTTTCGAGATATTTAACGTTGAACATATGGCTGCACAATTCTATTGATTTTTATGTAAGAGTCATGTCGGTGTTTTTTGCATACGATTGCATGTATTACGTAAAATAAACATTATTATGTATTTTTTTCAATTTATAATAATATTAACAAACAATTCAAAACAGAACAACTACAAAAATATCCCAAACGATAAATACTCGCCGGGAACTATGTCATCAAATTTTGAATTCCGCTAATTTTATTGCGAATTAGCCAAATATATTTTTTAAAGTTTAAATCGTTTAGCGAAAGAATGGATAAACTCATTGAGGTAAACGGAGATCACATTGAACATTTGTTGTAAATTTTTTTTGAGTTTTGTTCATGAATTTGATATTCTTCCAAAAATTGTAAAGAAGATCTTGATAATTAAGTATTTATTTAGAACTTTTTTTATCTAGCGCTGGATATTTTTGTAGTTGTTCTGTTTCAAATTGTTTGTTAATATCATTATTAATTGAAAAAAATACCTAATAATGTTTATTTTACGTAATACATGCAATTGTATATTGTATGACAAAAAACACCGACATGACTCGTACATAAAAATCAAAAGAATTGTGCAGCCATACGTTCAACGTTAAATATCTCGAAAAATAGTGGCTCTAGCGTTACGAAAACAGAGTGCCTTATTTACAGAGAAAATATTGGAGAATCGAAAAATTATACTAAAATGACAATTCTGCCAGTGGCGTAGAATTTACCCTTCCGCACGCCACTGGTGATAGCGAGAAAGTCTTCTTTAGGATTATTTGATGTGTCCCAAGCTACTTCATCTTACTGCCAAATAACATAAAAAAATATCAAGCAGCATTAAAGTAATGAATAAAATCTAAATAAAACACCCTGTAAATCAGTAAGGAGAAACATTTTGTGTGAGCAAATTGGGTTAGATCTTCATATTTTGAGCTCAAAATTCTACTGTTAAAATATTTACACATATTAATGAATCACCCTGTATAGCACCTAATGTACGGTATGCGATGTGAGAAGATGCCTATTGATTGATGTTTTGAAACCTCTCTCATAGATAGATAGATAATCTTTATTTGTCCAGTTATACAAATAAATGTGTAGGACACGTCAATGTTAAAAATATAAAAACATATAAATATATACAATTAATATTCCAACAAAAAAACATTGTCAAACAAACACACATATTATCATATCATCAACCTAACCCAAATCACAAATAACAGCAGGTACATATTATCACAGTTTTATCGAAGAAAAATCACTATCTAGGAACTCTTGAAGGGTGTAAAATGCACTTTCAACTAAAAATTTTTTGAGTTTCTCTTTCAGCTTATTCTCTGAAAGATTACGTGGATTGATTGGAAGTTTATTCCAAATTTTTTTAGTTAAGAAATCTACATTTTTTTGTATGTAGGTATATTTAGTTTCATTGTGGTTATATTGATGATCCAATAAATTATCTTCGAACATATTTGAATTTTTCTTTACAAACAAAACACATTCCAAAATGTAGACAGAAACCAGAGTCAGAATCTTATATTTTAAAAAGATTGGTTTACAGCTCTCTCTTGGTTCCAGACCAAAAATTGACCTTATGCATCTCTTCTGCAGAATAAAAATTCTACCAGCCTCCAACGACCCCCCCCCCAGAAAATAATGCCGTAAGAAATTCTCGCCTGCATATATGCATGATATGCAATCATTGCAGTTTTATGGTCCACGCTCATTGACAATACTCTCAGGGCGAAAATTTACTTAGAAAGGCTTTTTGAGAGATCAGCAATGTGCACTCTCCAGTCGAGCCTGCTGTCAACCCTGACACCCAAGAATGAAACGTGTTACTGTGCCCTGAGAATTTTAGACTTATATGTTAGACCAAACTCTTCGCCCTGTTGACCGAAAGATATGATCTGAGTCTTTTCCACATTAAGCATCAGATTGTTTTGCTTGAACCATTCTTCCAGAATGCTCAACGTCTCCCCTACACTAACCTCACACTCCACTCCAGACATCTCACTAAAGATGACAGAAGTGTCATCAGCATAAAGAACTATGTCCTGAGATATTATTTTAGGAAGCTCCTCCATCGTGTAGAAGAAGCAATAGTATTGAAGTTTTTTAGTGCACTAATATAAAACAGATTTTTCGAAATGAAAATTACATCATAATACATAAAAAACTTTATTATTACAAATTGTACATCAGATAATGTCCAGAATTGAAATAGAAAATATTAACTAGAAATTATTTTCTCTAAAGAGTATAAATCTTCTATTAAAATCTGATTGTCTTTCGAATGAATAATTCAGTCATCTATTTAAATATACAATATCAAAAACGTTAACTACTATAGTTTGATTTGAGCAAAAAAATATGTCACTAAAATCTTAATAATATTTATTTCAAAAGTTAAAATATAAAAATTGCACTACAATTTTTCAAACCAAACTTAACATGTTATTATTTTACTACAGCTAATATTTCAACTAAGAATGGCCAACAGTATTGGATTTTTTCTTAAAATATCACAATTTCGATTGTTAAATGAAACTTACGAGCGTCAGTCATACGGTGGTATATTTCTGTTACCACTGAATGTACAACATCTGAAATAGTTTTTAAAATAATTGGCGAAACTGTAGAAAACAATAGTTTTTTCTTATACTCAAGAAACATTATAAAAAAACAAATGAAATGAGTGATCTGCAAATAAAATGATAGTACAAACAATTATTGAAAGAGATAAACCTTCTGGGATGTATGAACCATCATCTTAGAAAGACGGAAAAGTATATTTTCAACGTTAAAATTGGCAGATATAGTTTATAATGCACGTTCCCTTTTCAGGATTAAAAATGATCCACTTTCACTGCAACACTATTAGCTGCATGATTACTTGGAAGCAGAATATTGTCCCAATCTGTGTGCATATCCTGTTCAGAATCGGTGGCCTTGAGGCTGATTCCAAGGCTCGGAAGTGTGTTGGCGTAATGAGGAATATTCAAAATCACAGGTTTCAGGAATTCAGTGCCTGCAATTTTTAAAGGAAATGTAAGAATATTTTTGTAATGTTTTCATTCATCAGCTTCAATCACAAAATTATATATGATTTATAAAAATTGACTGTGTAAAAAAATATTATAACGAAACAAATATTTGTATATACAAATATTGATAATAGCGGAAGAAAACAAAATTAATGACATTTTAACACAGTTCAATTCATTCAACAGAAGACTTCAATTCACGGTAGAGATGGAAAAGAATTCCTCAATTAATTTCCTGGACATGACAATCCAACGAACAAATAACCGAATAACAACTAAATGGTATAGGAAGAACACAAACACAGACCGACTTCTAGACTTTTCCACACAACATCACATCAACCAGAAAAAGGCAACCGCAATTGGATACATCGACATTGCATTGATTTTGACATCACCAACATTAAGACCTATAACTTTGAAAGAAATAAATATACTAATAAAAGCTAATAATTATCCACAACAACTAACCAACAGTCTCATCAAACAAAGAGTACACAGACTATATAATACACACAACGTTCAAAAAAACAAACAAGAAAAAACATTCATAACACTACCATACATTCAATGACTCGCACAGACCATCAAAAATATACTAAAACCACATAATATACTCATAGCACACAAAGCACACAACCAAATCAAACAAATATACACACCTCTTAAAACCAAGACCCCAATCATGAAACAGACTCACATTATATATGAGATCCCGTGTAAGGACTGTAATAAAATATACATAGGGCAGACAATGCAACATTTAGAAGAGAGAATCAAAGCTCATAAATACTCCAGGGCGACTACAACAGCACTTACAAAGCACGAGCAGGAAAAACAACACGACTTTGACTATGACAAAATCAAGATTGTAGACAGAGAAAAGAATAAAAAATGTCGCGAAACATTGGAAATGCTACACATTCGAGCAAAAATTGATTGTACTATAAATGATAGAACAGACGTAAAACGGTTAAGCAACATATACTCTAGTATACCGACACTGACTACTGGACATACTGATACAAACATATACCTAGACCAAAAAATTCACCGAATGAAATAACAACACGGTACAATGACGTTACCACACACTCACAAAACGAAAATCGAATGACAATTGAACTATTGAACATGAGTTCGTACAATGCTGAAGCTACAGCAAATAAAACGAGGACAGGTACATAATTAATAATTAAGATCTAATTGTAATATAGTTTATCAAGCATACTGAATTCTTACGGCATTCGAGCTGGAATACACCACCACAAAGTTTCCATATATAAAGCATATTTTGAACTCCATTGATAAAGGGGATAAAAATTCCCCGAAACGTATGAATACCATATTTTTCTTCAATAAACCAGACCTGTTATTACCACAAACACTTTCTTTTCTTAAATCAATAATAGACAGGAACAAATACTTTCACATATATATATATATATATATATATATATATATATATATATATATATATATATATATATATTATATATATAAAAATTAAGGGGGGCCTTTCATATAACTTTTTGTTCAACACCCTTTACCCTCCAAAAGTTACAGCCCTTTGAAATTAGGTAAAAAAAATTGTTTTTATTCAATACATCCACTTTGGAAAAATTTAGAAGCATGAAATTTGGCAGATAACTGATGCTAATAAAATGGCAGTTTTTGAGTATTTTTGTTACCCTTAAATGTAATCACAAGGGGCTGAAAAAAACAACCCCTCAAATTTTTGCATCAGAACTTTTTAATGCGCCTATATTTTCGTATTTAAAAAATATATTTGAAAAGACAGAATCGAAATTCAACTTTTTTATGTCCTGTCTTTTTATCATAAAGTTGTTAGTTTGATCACAAAAAAATAAAATACCGCTTAGACTCTTTTCTCATAATTTCAAAGAGAGGTTATCATTTATTTAAGAAAAAAACAAGTAAGCTGCTGTCAAATGAAATCATATGGCAAATAGTTTTATTGTCCTGATTTTTTCTAATTTCTAGACAATTTTTTAATGACTCACAACTAAATAAAACTTTATTGAAAGAATGGCATTTTTTTATAATAGTTGAAGAATATTGCAAATTAGAGCGGATTGAACAATAATTGTACTATTAATAACAATTAACAAATTACAAAACAACTGATAATAACGTGGACAAAATTTCAATTACAAAAATCATGATAAATGCTGAAAATGGCGCTAAAATGCAGCAAACCTCGATCAAAATGCAGCACTCTATTATTCGTCTAATTGAATTACGTATGCTTTGAAATAATCCTGGTGTATTAATAATAGTATTACATACTACGATGATACGATCCCTTAAATTCTTAAATTATCGATATTTTCAACGGGAGTGGAATAAACCAGTGTTTTAAGAAAACTGGAAATGCAAAAGTCCAATGGATTCAAATCTGGAGATCCGGCAGGCCAATTCTGGGTGCCTCCTCGTCCTATCCAGCGATTTGCATAAACTTCGTCTAAGTAGCGACGAGCGTTATTACTAAAGTGGACTGGAGCGCCATCATGCATGAATCATAATTCTTGCCTAATTTGCACAGGTACATCATCAAAAAGTTGGGATAACTATTCTTCAAGGAAATGGCAGTATGCGTCTCCATTTAATCTTATTGGGAGAAAATATGGCCCAATTAAATAAAATTTAGTGTGGGTCATATGTGATTATTATGGAAATTTCTGATAAATTCCCGACAAAAGCTTGGCTCATCATTAAACAAAATACGAGATATGTTCTGCGGAGCTTGTGTGATCATTTGAATTATTCATTGACAAAAAATTAGACGAGGTAGAAAATCTCGAGGTAAGAGCGCTTGGACTCGTTGGATATGGTAGGGATACAGCATTTGTTCTTTTAAAACTCTAAATACTGTGTAATGGCTCATATTTAACTGTCGGGTAATTTGTCTCGTACTTGTTCCTGGAGATTCTTCAATTAAATTAAGAACAGCCTCCTCTAGTGCTACACTTCGTACTTCCCGAGAACGTCCGCAATAGACGGTTGTTCTTGAAAATTTTCCTTCTTCTCGTAAACGTTGATGAATACGGGCGAATAAGCTATGATGGGGTAATGTTTGTTCTGAATATCTCAGCGTAAAGCCTCCGAGTTCTTAATCCATCTCCATTAGCACGAACATATAAAAAATGCATATCTGCAATTTCGGCATTTGTGTAAATTGCCATTTTATTTAATTAATTAGTTTTAATTCTTCAGATATTCAAGAATAACACAGTGAAAATCAGGAGAATAAAACTATTTGTCATATGACTTCATTTGACAGCAGCTTAATTGTTTTTTTTTCAATAAATGATAACCTCTCTGTGAATTTATGGGAAAAGAGTCTGAGCACTATTTCATTTTTTTGTGATCAAACTTTATGATAAAAAGTCACGTCCTAAAAAAGTTGAATTTCGAGTCTGTCTTTTAAAATATATTTTTTAAATACGAAAATATAGGCGCATTAAAAAGTTCTGATGCAAAATATTATAGGGGTTGTTTTTTCCTGTATATATATATTTATATATATATATATATATATATATATATATATATATATATATAAATATATTTATATATATTTATATAAATATATATATATATATATATATATATATATATATATATATATATATATATATATATATATATATATATATATACAGTGGCGTAGATAGGGGGGGACCAAGGGGATCAATCCCCCCCCATGAGCCTATTATGTATGTGCAATTATAAAAAAATCACCTAGATATGTTTTTGTAACGGCTGTGCAATTGAGTATTGTATAATTTCCGCGCTTCGAACAGGCCGACCAATCAGGAATGAACATAATTTTAACATTATAAAGTAACTAGTAGTTTTGAGCATATTTTATTCAATGTTGAATTAGTAAGTTCAATCGGTCACTATGAGCAAAAAAGTGTTTAAAAAGTTCTAATGGCTCTGATGAAAATTTTTTTTTTCATTTCGAAAGGAAGAAGTCAACCAAAATCTCCAAGCACTTTTCTTTCTAAATTGTATACTATACTTACTATTAAACAAAAGTGCTCGAGCTTTTGTTTAATGGTGTAGTATTCCATCTAAAGCAGTTTTGTTCAATAGTATCGGTAGTATACAATTTAGAAAGAGAAGAAGTGTGATAAGGTTTTGCTTGACTTCTTCCTTCGTACATAAAATTTTCCATTTCATCCATTTAAGCTCTTTCAAACACGTTTTTTAGTCCTAGTGACCGAATAAATTCCTGTTTACATTCGAGGAGCGTGACTTCTACTCATATAGGTTTTTCAATCAATGTTTAATATTTCGACTATTTTTTAATGTAGTGTAGGTATCAAAATATGAGCTCTTTGAAAAATAGGACTAAATTTTGGATTTGATTGTAAATTTACTCCATAATATTTTGAAGTTAATAAAAATTGTCGAGTTACTAAAAATTTTCTTGCGATTGCTGGACTTCTACATGATGAATCTTGGAGAAAGATTTACTAATCATGAGATTACAGTCTAGTTTACAAGTGCTTTTGTGTTCAACTTTTTTCATCAGTCTCGGAAGAATATGAGCAAATAGCATGTAGATAGTTTTTGAAAAACAATAAGTTCCGTTCGGGAAAATTGTAAAAGTGATAACAATTTACTGAAAGAAAAAGAACAATTTGTTTTTTAAATATCTCAAAAACTAATAGATATTTTGATATCTAAATAAAGATACAAAAAGAGGAGGAAATTTCCTATAAGAAATTTTTAACTCCCGGAACTGTAGGATAAATATTTATAATTTTCTCAGAGGGTTAAAAATACGGCCCGAAACATGTAATCTGGCTTGCGAAAGTCACACCCATTTGGTACACTTCAACAATAAACATTATTTAACTATATCAAATATGGAAATTAAGGAATGAAAAACTTCAGGTTCTTACTGGATAGGTAAATGAACAATAATCCAGCGACAACAAATTTTTATCGCTATTTTTCGCGCATTAGTTATGCAATAGTTTTTTTCTGCTTGAACAAGAACATTGCAAGTGTGTTAACTGTTAAACTATAAATCTGATATTTTTTCCTTTCTTGGAGCTAGTTTCGAATGATTTTCTAACAATTTACTTAGTTGCAAAATTAAACACTCTAATCATAACTTTTTTCCTGATTCTCTTATAAACAACGCATTTATTTATAACAATTTTTTAAACAATAGGAGATGAACATTGAAAACAACCATTTCCAAGTAGCTTCCGATAATAAAAAAAAACATAAAATTCATTCTGATTTTGCAAAACTTTGTAAATTGTTAATAGAAAACTGAAAAATTGAAATTTTTCATTTTTTCAGCAGGGATTTACTTTCATAGCTCCAAGAATGAAAAAATCTCAGATCTATACTTGAACAGTTATGACAATTTTCATGTTCAAGCACCAAAAAATTGTAAATTAACTATTGCATAACTAATAGAAAAAATTCTATTATCACCTGATTATTGTTCATTCGCCAATTCCGTAACTTTTCATATTTTATATGGTTAAATAATGTTTATTGTTGAAGTGTCCTAAATGGGCGTGACTTGCCCAAACGAAGTTAGTCCTTTTCAGCTTTATTTTTAACTCTCTGAGAAATTTATGAATATTGATTCTACAGTTCCGGAAGTTGAGTTTTTTCTTTTGGGAAATTTCTTCCTCTTCTTGAATATTTCTTCAGATTTCAAAAATCTCAATTAGTTTTTGACATATTGACCAATCCCCTTTTTTTCAGTAGGTAGGTATATTGTTTATAACTTTCACAATTTTCGCTTGCGAATTTTTAATTTTCTCTAAAAACATCTACATACTACTCCAAATTGAATAACACTTTGCTTTTATTCTTCCGAAACTGCTGAAAAAAGTTGAACAAAAAGCACTTGTTGACTAGACTATTTTTATTAACTCCAGGGACCTACAGTTTAACGCCGATTCCGAACGGCCAATGGGCTTGAATCTAAGTCATTACCCAACAGATTAATTTTTAAACCACTAAATTCCGGACATATACTTCACTCAAGAGCAAGGTGGGACTGGAACCCACAATCCTCTGTTCACAAGTGATACACCTCACCGCTGGGCTACGGAGGCTAGACTAAATATATTAAAAAGATTTTCGGTATTTTTCAAGCATGATTTATACGAAGTTGAAAAAGCAGCTGATAAATTCATAAAAACTGACAAGTTTTATCAAATTTTTTTTACTGTCACACCTGCTTTTCTCGTGTGGAAGAAATATATGTTAAGCCTAAAAATATTTCTTCTGCTCATTGTGTACAACACGAAAGATTATTTTTATCAACAAATAAAACTTTAGACGAAAAACGAATTTTACACAAAGTCATATCCCCCCCATCGCAAAAAGCTATCTACGCCACTGTATATACATATATTAATATATATATATATATATATATATATATATATATATATATATATATATTTCCACTCATTTTTTGAGATATATATTTATATATGTATATATATATATATATATATATATATATATATATATATATATATATATATATATATATATATATATATTAATATATATCTCAAAAAATGAGTGGAAAGGTAAATTTAGTTTAGCGATTGAAATAACGTGATCGAATTAACAAGAAAAACGTTACTTTAAGTTATTTATGCTAATCTATTGAAATACCTTTCAGAAAAATCTATTTCATAACTAATTTCACTCACCTTGAGGACCACACATTACCAAAGGCGACAACATTGTTTCACCTGAAATGGAAAACAATTAAATATATAATTACCATCAAATATATATTTTGCAAAACAATGCATATTTTCAACAGTTATTCAACATATACAAATATGGTTACTTGGACTAGTAAATATGCAATTTTTAATTTTTCAAATGATTTTTTGGAAAGAAAGTAGCCGACAAATAATTTAATGAAAAGAAAACTATCATCGCGTAGTGACGAAGTTGCTGAACACATAAAGGTAGATAACAGTAGCGAATAGTTGTGATGTGAAGAATCTTCCCCAATATTGAGTAAAGTCGATCCAATGGCACCCGGAAGTATCAAACGCCCGGGAAGTTCATAACGAAAGACTTTTAGGAATACATTATAAGACAAGAGATGCAGTAAATACTTGAGAGTATCTCATTTCATATTTCTGTTTACATCGAATTTCTTGCGGATGTGGTCGTCTTCAGATTCTAATTACGTGCTATTCAGTCCAATATCAGCAGTCATGTTTGCTAACAGTAGATAAAGAGAAACCACAGACAGCCTTAGGGGGCGTTCAAGTATTACGGAACGCAGGTGGGGGGGAGGGGGGTCTTGTAAAACGTCACGAGCGTTACAGGGGCGGGAGGGGGCTTCGAACAACGCGCTACGTAACATTGATTTTTATTGAAATAAAAAACTAGGGAATTTGAATCTCCGAAGTTGTTAACTCTTTTCGTTTATTTTTTACGGGGAATCCCTCGATTATATTGTAAGTCATTTTTATTTTGTTGTCCCAAGTTGGCAACTCTATCCATTTATGTTTTATGGGGAATACCTCGACTGTATTATTCGTCATTTATATTTTGTTTCCGTTGCCAGTTTTCATTAAGTGTTTTAAACACGTAATACACAGGAGCGAAACTACGAAACTATCTACCTACATACATACGAACACACACACACATATATTTATATATATATACACATATATATATATATACATATATATATATATATATATATATATATATATATATATATATATATATTATATACATATGTAGAGAAAGAGAGACTTTTGAAATTGGGTTTTTGATGCCAAGCATCCTGAAATGTCAAAATCTTCAAAAATTGCGTTACGTAATACTTGAACGGCCCCTCACCCACATAATGTAAAATGCGAAGCAGATCGGGATGCGACTTAGTCAGACATGAAAATTGTTTCGCAAATCGTGGTCTAGGAGTGTAATGAATGTAATTAATTATTGGTGGATGGTTGGAGAAATTAGTGATTAGTTGAGTGGTTTTTTTTGTTAGAGTTTGTTGGATTGATTGCTGTGTTTTAATTAATGTTGTTTGTTGAATAAATTTAAGGTACATATATTCTACTTAAATGCTTCATATCAGTTTTATCATTTATGACCGTAGTTAAGTTTTATCGAATATACGACATTTCTAAAATGTCTAGGCATTTTTGATCTTTTTCTATTTATAAAATTTTATTGCAATTAAATTCGAAATTAGGATTTTCTTTATTATCCCACAATAATCAACATATCTTTCAAAGGACAAAATATTTTCATGGAAATTACTCAAAAAACTTTCGTGCAAAACTTCCAAATCTAATTAAACTATAACGCTGGAAATAGGACTTCCCATCGCATTTTCACATACCTAGTGCACAGAAATATGCAAGAACAAAAAATAATTTAAACCATAATTTCAACTTTAATTGCACCAAAATTTCACAAATAGAAAAAGAGCAAAAATTCCGTGAAATTTCAGAAATGTTGCATTTTCGAAAAAATTCAATTTATGTTATAAATAATATAGCCAATATAAAACATTTATGTACAATATATACACATAAAATTTATTCATCCACTCAACCAACCAGCCCTTTCACTAGTACAATACAAATTCAATGAAACATAGTACATAATTTTTGACGTTTTATTTTTTCTAAAATTCGTAAATACTAAAATAACTTCAATCTTTCAAAATTTATGAGAAAGTCACGAATTTCGCGACGAAACGTAAACTGATTAATAAAGTCTAACTCAAATGGCATATTATTGTTAAGAAAAAACATGTAAATAACAATATAACACGACATCTACAAAATATTTTCTGTGTAGATCAAGTATAGGACCTTTCGTAGTTTTCTTATGCCCGATTTCATCAACGAATTCCTGAAGTTAGGCAACACTTAAATCGGATTTAGGAATTCCTAACTGCAATTTGCGTTTCACCACGCGTTAAGTAATGCCTAAGGACGATAGGAAATACCTAACGTTAGGATAACTTTTTAAGAAATGCTTCACCTCAAATTGTTTAGTTGTCAAATGCACATCAAATTTGGAGTTATTTCCATAGAAATATAATAAAATTATTTTTTCTACTCCTTATTTGGAAAGTACTCCATTATCAAACTGATTTGGGGGAGGTAAGTACATTTTACCTCCCTAGGGAGGTAAGTAAATACTTACATCCCTCTGGGAAATAATAATTTTCTGCATCTACATCCATTATGACAATTTTTAAATTGACACTGACAGAACTTTTGTTTGATTGGGAATCTCATAACAACCATTTCATAACCAGTTGTGTCAAGGGACACTAGGCTTTTGTAGATCTGTCATACATACATACAGGTTATTTCAATTGAATTGCTCAAATTATAGAATTAAAAAAATATTTGTTTTTAATTCAAGAGAAGTGGAGTAGAAAAAACATAATACAAAAATCGGGAGGCAGTATTCTTGACCAGTCTCGGACTGTTTTGCCAGCCCTCGCTGACGCTCGGGCGCAAACTACGTCCTCGACTGGTAAGTATCACTTGCCTCCCTTGTAGTGTAAATAACTAATATTTTTATCTTTTTTTCCCTTTTTCTTACTATCCTTTGTCAAATTTACAGTCTAGTTTTAAACAGTGATGCCAATTATATGTACAAAACTTTCCAAATCAAGTTTTTAACAAGGTATTTCTTACCTTAGGATTTCTTAGTTGGCGAAATCCGATTTAGGTAAGTATCGGATTCAGGCATTTCCTATCTTAGGAATTACTTAGTTAAGAACTTCCTAAAATTTAGTTGGTGAAATCGGGCATTAGAGCTTTAAAAATTAACTCCATTGAAATATTTAACTAAATTGATTTAGTTTGACGAAATACATAGTTCTCACTTCACTCTGACACACTTGTGTACATTGAGGTTGTGTTCCGATATACACTGCGAGCACTGTTCAGTGCTCTCACTGGGGAGAAATTCGTTCCGTTATAGACTGACAGTATACAGTCGCAGTCGGAATTTCGGAATTCGGTCCCGAATGCTATACTTTTATCTCTCTCTTATCTTAACTCGGAGGTTAGGTTAGTAAGGTTAGAAAAAGTCAGGTCAGCAGGTAGCGGAACCGAATTCCGGTGCGTCCGTCGCAGTATCCTAGGAAAATATATGACGTCATAAATCGTCGCCATTTTCTACTGTGATCACTGGTGTTTTCGAAGTAAGGTGCTCTCAGTGTTGATCACGTGATCAACAGCGTTTACTCGTTTAGACATTTAACAGCTTCCGTCATTTAAAAATACCGGCCGTTAAAAACAAAAATGGAATGTTTATTGCAGTGTGAAACAAATATTATGTATGAAATGAAAGTAACTGAAGAAATTTATAATCGCGCAATTATTGCGTATTCCATTAGCTATAAATTTTTCTTCAGTTAGATAATAAATAATTATTTGTTGAAATAAGTTCATCACTTTTACCGTGGATAACCACATTTAGATGATTCCGTCATTAAGTTATTATACATTAAATTACTTGAAAAACAATATTTTCTTTTACTAAAAAGTATATTTACTTTTAATATGCGATTAAGTCAACAGACAATCACTTGAATATTCATCTTTTAAAAAAAGATGTCGATCACAGTATACTGTACTGCGTTCCTTTTTAAACAGTAACCAGTATAGCAAACTATAAAGGAACGGATTCGCAGTATACTAAATTGACGTCACACCTTACAGTGCTCGCAGTGTATATCGGAACACACCCTGAGTAAACTTACATTTTGTAGTGTGGCGATAAAATATAAACTATCAATTGGGTTGGACACAGCTTACATTGCTTATTATATTGAAAGTAAATCAAAACATTGAAAATTGAGATGTTTTCTTCATCGGAATATCAAACTAGATTCTCTTTCAAGAAAGTTTGAAAATTTTGAGATGTACTTGATGATTAATTGAATTCAAATAATGTAATAACTTCATGCCTTGAAATATTCACTTCATTAATTTCTGAAATATTCCTCTGCAAGCATTATCTACATATATAACAAAATTTTAACAGTAGAATTTATTGCAAGTTCTCAACAAGTTGAAAATATAATATTAGATTTCAAATGCAATATAATTATTATTTTTGTATATACCCAAAATAGATTTACTACTGAGTTCATAGACGAGTATAATGAGGTAACGTTGAACGAATAATTTGTTTCTCTGGTTATCGAAATTTAAAAAAATTTATACAGCTATTGTAATTTCGGTCACAGAACCATCGTCGGGCAGATCGAGTGAAGAAATTCTGGTAGAATTACTATTGATGATGGCTAAAGAAGAAAATACATCAAGGAGTGGTTAGTAAAATGGGTTTTCCACCGATAATTTGAATATTGTTGGAATACATAACGGTTTGAATATATCAAATATAGGAGAATAAATCGAGTCAATCAGGACGTTCAGCAAGACATTACCATTTGTATTGTGATTTAATTTTAAAATTTCTAATGATTCTAAATAATTCTATTCGGCTTCTTTCGGTAATTTGTGCACAATTCGAAAATTATCTATTTGTGGAAACGGGTTGCTTTTGCTGTAATAGTTTCAATACGTTGCATCTGTTTTATTTCTCAGCAAAGATTGTTGCATCTTGATTTACATTATCGACCAGTTATAGACACTACTTTACATAAAGGACAAATAAACTCCGGAACTAAGATTGAGGATATATGAGGGTTTTGCTGATTAAATTAAAACAACGATATTCAATAATGGATTAAATACATGTATGATAAATAGTTGATGGAATCCGTCGTTACTACGTGATAATTTAACATGATGAACAAAACTAATTTTGAATTTACTACGTATATTATCACAAAATATTTTGAAAAATTTAACACTGCGATTGCAAGACAAGATTTTGAAAAACTGCGATTGCAATTTCGGTCACTAGACCATCATCGGGCAAATTGAGTTAAGAACTGAATACAGAATTATAGATTTGCGCTTATGGGTGGGAAAGAATTTTTGCTTTTAATTCAATGATCCACAGAGCGTTTTCAATTCCATTATCCGTAACAAATTTAGCAAAAGAAATTTCGACTATAAAAATAATTGCTTCAAATAATGGTTTTCATACAAGTTTGATAGATAAAATGATAAACAAGAAACGTAGTCAACTAGCGTACAACAGCATATATCCTCAATCAAAAGTAGAAAAATCGGAAAAATTCACATCTTTAACATATTTTGGTCCTCTAACAGAAAAAGTTGCTAATGTCATACCTAAATGTAATATTAAAATTGCTTTCAAACATAAGACAAAACTCTCAGGATTTTTATTCAATGCCAAAGATATCACTTCAAAATTTGAATGTTCAGGAGTTTATAAGTTGATTTGTCCTGTATGTAAAGGAGTATATATAGGTCAGACTGATCGATCGTTCAAGACAAGATTTAAAGAACACCGACAATCTTTTTTGAAAAATAAAACGGATTCAACGTTTTCAAATCATTGCCGTGAAAACCAGCACCCATTTCAACAAATAGATAATTTTCAAATCATGCACAAATTACCAAAAGGAACCAAACTTACTTACTTAGAATCATTAGAAATTTTTAAACTCAATCATAATGCAAAAGATATCTTGCTGAACGACCAGATTGACTTGATATCTTCTCCTATATTTAGTGTTTTCAAACAATAACGACCTTTCTAAGAACATTGTATTGTACCAATTTGGGAAATTCACTCGATTAGCCCTTCTTGAAATATGTTCCTCTTGTCTATCTAGGTACCTGCAATAATCCTTTCCCACCCGTAAGCGCAAATCTATACTTAATTCTGTATTCAGTTCTTAACTCAATCCGCCCGATGATGGTCTAGTGACCGAAATTGCAATCGCAGTGTTAAAATTTTTCAAAATATTTTGTGATAATAAACGTAGTAAATTCAAAATTAGTTTTGTTCAACATGTATGATAGATGAAATGATTGAAAAGGAACGTACTCAACTTGCGTATAACAGCATATATCCTCGACCGAAACATTTATAAAATTCATATCTTTAACTTATTTTGGTTCACTAACCAAAAAAGTTGCTAATATCATACCTACATGTAATATTAAATTTCCTTTCAAACCTAAAACAAAATTCCCAGAATTTGTATTCAATACCACTTCAAAATTTGAAAGTTCAGGAGTTTACAAGTGAATATGACCTGTATCTAAAGTAGTGTATATAGGTCAGACTGATCGATACAAAGAACAACTACAATATTTTTTGAGAAATAAAACAAAATCAACATTTTCAAACTATTGTCAGTTAAATCAAGTATTGTTTGTGTTCACCGAGTTGAATGATCATAGTAACGGCGGATTCCATCAACTACAAATTAAATGGTCGAAATAACAAAACATAATACGAACCCCGTTTATTAAATTTTTCGAGAGCACCAAAACATTTTTTTCATTGGAAATTTCAAAGTAACCTCTAAGCTCAACTCATTTTCCGAATGTTCAGAGCATAAATTCGGCCACAGATAATCATAATTTAAAAAATATCGTAAAAAAATACCATCACTACCCAGCGGTTTAGCTGAGAGATTTTTCCACACAGCATTATTTATTACACCGTGTTTTCGGTTGTTATAATATAGCGTGAGTCTGATATAATCGGTTATTTGTTTAGAATGGATCTACTCTATTAGAGGTTTTAATAATGTAATGGAAAACCTAACCACAATTTTGGACGCGCTTTCACCTAATACTACCTACTACAACGAAGTGTCTACAGATATTCAAAAAGACGACTGGAAACAAGGAGATCAAGATTCAGTTTAGAGAAAATTAAATGAGAAAAACTTCTAGAGAACGGATTCCTTTGTTACCAGTTGTATAATTATTGTTGATACACGAACGTATTGTTTTTTGGATTTGAGGATGCAACTTTTGACATTTATTACGCACTTACTTCCTTCTTCATCTCAGTTTCCTTGTTTCCAGTATGCTACAGTGAATCTAAAGCGAAAGCACAGATCAAAATCAACACATGCACAGAAGAAAACCTATTACCATTATCCAAATCCAACGGCGGACCGTTATCACAGAGTCTAGGATCCGAAATGATAAAGTAGATCTCTTTCTTGTCTCCTTTAGCGATGGCGCCAGCAGGCACTTCAAGAACAACGCCCCAATACTCATTGATTAACGTTCCTCCTCTATGATCCACCAGCGCACTAGTCACGTCTCGTTTACTGGGCCTCGAAAAATCAGTGTGGGCGTTCCTATTGATATCCTCTGTGACCGCTGAAGGTTGTTCGGTTATCGATGGTTTAACCGCACTCAGCTTTCTGTTTAGTTTTGGCGTATTCTCTTTGCTTCGGCTTTTGAATGAGAGTTTTCTTAAGATTTTCGGTGCGAAGCCTTCAGACTTTGGGTGTTTAAACGATTGAGCTTTGGTTAGTTTATGCGTTACTTTTGGCGAGTTTGTTAGTTTTTGTGCAATATTAGGCTGCGATCCGAACAAAGCTTTGCTTTCCATGCCCCTTGAAAATCATAAAACAGTGTTAGTTGGTGCTTGTCATAGAAGAGTGCTTTCGCTTTAGATTGAAATGCTACACTGTGTATTTAGGTTCTGGCTGAATATTAATTGCTATAGATTATACTTTTTGTATATCGCTGATTTCAAGACGGTGGTTTTCACGGTTATACCGGAAGTAAGTGTCCAACTTGCTTTTTGTTGAGGAACATTTGATATATTACATTTTCGGATTCTTGGCAGATTTCGTGTGTTACGTTCTATATCCAAGTCTAAGCGTTTTTGACATATTTATGTTTTTACGTTTAACATGACGTTTGCAATAATAAAATAAATCTCAATATTTCTTATTAGGAGGAAGCATGTTAGACTGAGAGCCAGCGTTCCGCAGACTTACGGTATAGTAGCAAAGTCCTTATTTATACTAGGTATACTATTTTACCTGCCGAAGGTAAAGTGGAGATTCACTATTCCCATCGAGGGTTCCTTTGGGTATGACCAGAAGTTGAAAAAAATCAAAATTGACTCTGAAAACGTGATCGCAGATTGTCTGCCGTTTTAATATCTTAAAATATATAATTGCTAATAGTAGAAACCGGAAGAAGTGTCTGCCATTAAATTTTTACATGAAAAATTATATATATTTTAAGATATTAAAATGGCAGACATTCTGCGATCACGTTTTCATGGTCAATTTTGATGTTTCTTCTGGGCACGATCAAAGGAACTCTTGATGGGAATAATTAATCCCCACTTCACCTACGGCGGGTGAAATAGTATACCAAGCATTAATAAGAACTTTGCTACTATACCGTAAGGCTGCGGAACGCTGGCTCTCAGTCTATGTATTACTGATTTGGGTTGGAACCCTTACTGAAAAAATCATTCATAATATTTTGATAATTATAACTACAGAATGATGAAAAAATAAGATTAAAAATGATCTTAGCTTGAAAATTGAAAATAAGTTGGTCTTTTCTTGAAATATTTTCAATTTAATGACGATTTTGCTACGGATTTTAAATTCAGTTAATCTTAGATGACTATAAAGGCGTTGAAAAATGAATGCTAAAGAAATTTATGAAGCTGTCACTTGCCATTTGAAAATTATTAATTACCATGCAGGACGTTTCAATTAGACAAAGCAAATTATTCAAATTTATAATGCGATGAAGTTATTAAAGAACATGCGACACATTTGTCATTGGATAGTCGCAAAAACAAAAAAATATATATATATATATATATATATATATATATATATATATATATATATATATATATATATATATATATATATATATATATATATATATATATATATATATATATATATATATATATATATATATACGAAAAATCAATATTTATTCGAACTAAACAGACGCAGGATATCTAATAATATGCTGGGAAATTCATTTGAGAAACTGATTATCAATCAAATCACCCCTTCAACGGAAGGTCTTCACGAGACTTGACGACATGGAATTCTAGTTCATCCTTCAAGGGAGAATGGTAGAAAATTCGATATCACTAATAGAGCGACAGTCTGTGTTGAGCTTGAAGGAGCTCATCAGTAGTGTCACGTCCAGCGACCGAATGGGCAATGACATTGAATCCACATAACTAACTCATAGTTTCTGAGAAGTGCTACTAATGACATGCGAACAAATCACAGCACCTTCCATTGGAAACCGATAGGATCTCAGTTCAGGCCAAAAAGACACGCCAATGGCCCACTTCTTACTCAAAGGTGGCCACCATAGATGTGAAGTTCTGCAACGTGTAACATCGTTCGATGTTCTACCACGAATGAAGGCGACGCTAGTAGCAATATTCAGATTTTTCCCATTATTTTCAGGGGCCAAAGAGTTAAGGCTACATATTGATAATGTCTTTGAATTCTAGGCGTGTAGGGAGAGAAAGCAATAGTATATTATTCAACGAGCGGTAATGTAGGTCATAACTCACGCAGATGAAGTTCAATTATGGATTTATTATATAGACCTCTGACGCAGGAAGTGAATATTAAACATTCTTTTGAATATTCGGAATTCCTTTACGGATAACCTAAATTATATTTACCAGATATGGATTCATTTTATTTCTAGTGAAATATTCACGACTTGATGTTGAATCTTCGAATAACTCCCTATTGTTTATTACAAACCGAATAGTAATAGAAATATCGCTTCTAAAGAATTAAAACACTATTCAATCATCGTGGAACTGCTTATGTAAGTTTAATCTCTTTCAGCAATATTGAACCTGCGAACGGCATCATTCCATAATAATCCATTTCGACAAACTTACCGTAGATTTTGATGTACCGGTTTTCTGTAAAGTTCGAAAGCGGATCCCCTTTGTTCCCTGGAACCCTGAAGGTCAACGATGGGCCTATCTAAAGGTCTGGTGGGAGTCCCGTCTTCCCCATAAAGCTGGTGAGCATTTTCCATGGCAGAAATTGGCTGAATTTCACTACGGCAAGCGTAAGAGATGCCTGGATGTCTTCTGGAGTCGTAGGGAGGGGTCATATCATAATGACCTTGGGACGAGTTATATCTGATCCCGTCGTTCGGCGGATTCTGCCAGGAAGTGTTATTATGGTTAGAATTAGAAGAAACGTTGTAGTAATACCCTGGGGGAACGTTTGGCCCGCCCCGCTCCTGTAAAGAAATATTATGGAGATTAAAAGTATGTAGCTGGGTCCATTTTGTGAAATAATTGACGTTCATGTGTCTCTTTACATGCAAGAATATTTGAGGATATCGTGAAATGGTATTAATGAATTCGTCTCGCATCAAAATGAATGAATTGGACATATACACCTTTATTCGTTGTGTATTTGTAGATGACATGTAACTCAAGAATCTTTGGATTAGAACCTGCAATACTGCACAGCCTGTATCCTATAAACCTAAAGGTCGGCAATATTCCCCAATTATAGATATATCTAACAAGTAGAGCAGAATTATCGGTATAGCCCGCTTATATGGAAGCAGCCGTTGACACGTGTTTCGGACTATTTGGTCCTCATCAGAACGGCGTAGCCAAGCATTGGATTGAAAACTTGGAGATGAAAATAGCACAAAAAAACGAAATCCCCTGCTACGGAAGACAATCACACATTTGTGGCTTATTGTTTGAACTCTGATGGCATTAATCGCATTCGCGGCAAAGTTTGACCAAATCTCCCAAACCGGAGAGTTCAAACAATAAGCCACAAATGTGTGATTGTCTTTCGTAGCAGGGGATTTCGTTTGTTGTGCTATTTTCATCTCCAAGTTTTCAATCCAATGCTTGGCTTCGCCGTTCTGATGAGAACCAAAGAGTCCGAAACACGAGTCAACGGCTGCTTAATACCGATAATTCTGCTCTACTATTTAATATTTTCCCGCGACTAATTTCTTTGTTATATATATATATATATATATATATATATATATATATATATATATATATATATATATATAATATATATATTTATATATATATATATATATATATATATATATATATATATATATATATATATATATATATATTAGCAATGAGTACAATGTCTTCACGAACTTCAGATGGTTAAGTTATTCTGCATCTACACACAGACCATTCTTGTTTTAGTTCATTTTTTTTAAAGATATGTTTAAAGTGATTCTGAAAATAGTTTGGAAGATATTCTGAAGAGGCTAGAGGGGTAGTGATATCAAACTCATTTGAACATCCTTATTTGTCCCCCTTTCAACAAAATTTGACCTGTGCGAGCGTTTTTTCGTTATTACATCCTAAAGCTCAAAATTCGGGGTGGAAAGTTATGGATGGCCCACCCTGTATATATATATATATACAAATATATATAAATATATATATATATATATATATATAATATATATATATATATATATATATATATATATATATATATATATATATATATATATATACATATATATATATATATATATATATATATATATATATATATATATATATATATACAGGGTGTTTTTTAATTGAATGTGAATAATTTAGGGGATGAATTTTTGGCCATTTTGAGAAGAAAACTTCATATGAACGTATGTCCTAAACGTCCTAGTTTTGAGAGACAGGGTGGTCAAGTTTCAGAAGATAAATCATTTTTTATTCACAACTTTAAAACCACACAAAATATTTGAAAAAATTTAAGAAAAAAATACAAAAATATTGAATTAATTTGTTTGTTCGATGCACCAATTTTTCTTTAACAAAAATCTATTTCCTGCAATGTGATAATATTATGATTATGCAGAGAATCAGTTTGAATTTTTTTAAGCGAAAACCATGCGTCACTCGAAGGAAACTCAATAGATCAAATTTGTTCAAAACAAAATATACATTCCAAAAATAGTTTTAGTTTTTAAGAAAAATCAGTGGCGTACCATAAATGTTTGATGAAGTATGCAAGGCAAATTCTGCATGAACGCCACTGGTGGAAAATTTAAAACCTGTATTGCATCAAAAAATGCACATTGATGATTAGTACTTGCATACCAAATCTGATTGAAATATTTTGTGTGGTTTCAAAGTTATAAATAAAAAATTATTTATTTTCTGAAACTTTTGCATCCTGTATCTCAAAAACTAGGACGTTCAGGACATACGTTCATATGAAGTTTTCGTCTTAAAATGGGCCCAAAATTCACCCCCTAAATTATTTACATTCAATTAAAAAACACCCCATATACAGGGTGATTCATTAATGTGTATATATTTTAACGGGAAAATTTTGAGCTCAAAATATGAAGATCTAACCCAATTTGCTTGTACAAAATATTTCTTCTCTGATTTACAGGGTGTTTTATTTAGATTATTAAAAATTAATTTTGTTCATTACTCTAATGCTGCTTGACATTTCTTTATGATCTTTGGCAGTAAGTTAAAGTAGTTTGGGACACATCAAATAGTAGTAAAGAATACATAAAAGTACATAAAAATCAAAAGAATTGGGCAGCCATATATTCAACGTTAAATATCTCGAAAAATAGTAGCTCTAGCGTTACGAAAAAAAAGCCTTCTTTACACATAAAATATTGGAGAATCGAAAAATTATACTAAAATGACAATTCTGTCAGTGGCGTATAATTTAGGAAACGAGAACTCTTCCCGTGCCACTGCCGTACGCCACTGGTGATAGCGAGAAAGTCTTCTTTACTATCATTTGATGCGTTCCAAATTACTTTAACTTACTGCCAAATATCATAAAGAAATGTCAAGCAGCGTCAAAGTAATGAAAAAAATTAATTTTGAATAATCTAAATAAAACACCCTGTAAATCAGTAAGGAGAAATATTTTGTATAAGCAAATTGGGTTGGTTCTTCATATTTTGAGCTCAAAAATTTTTCGTTAAAATATTTACACATATTAATGAATCACCCTGTATATACAGGGTGTCCGGAAATGATGAGCAAAAAATTCAGGGGAGAATTCTAGACCGAAAATAAATGATACCTCTTCATATAAAATTTTTTCGAAAATTGATTATTAACGTAGTTACAGGGTGTTAGAGTTAGATTTTACTTACAGTTTTATTGCTCTAAGTTTTGCCACGCTTATAATATTTCGACGAAATCTCGTATTTGGAGCTCTATCGGGATGAGGAAAACAAATTTGCCCACCGTATAGTCGCATTTTGTAGAGGGCGCCACATACGAGCCTATACTTTCATTTAAATGGTCCCAACTTTTTTGCGTTACACTGTATAAGACTTTTGAATGAATATTTTTATTCTCCTAACCTTTTGACATGAAAAAGGTATACTACTTTTGTTTCGATAAATCTTACCGTTTTCGAGAAAAACGCTAAAATAACATAGCTTGCATGTGATGAATACGAATCATTTTAATTTATTTTCAACCTTAAACATAGCATCGTTTGGAAACGTGCGCTATGGTTGCCGTAGAAACAAGTTTGGGGAGAATTAGTTTTGACAGTTAGTAATTTTTTGAAAATTTGTTGTTACGCTGATGGTGGTCAGTGATAAATACTGAAAAAAAATATCGTACTGAACAAAGATAGAATGGTTTATTAATAAAATCATAAGGTTAACGAACGAAAAATTAAACATTCAAATCAAATGTTCAACGTGACGTCCTTCTTCTTCAATGCATAAATTAATTCTTCTTAAAAAATTCCGACGAACTCTATGGAATATTCCTTCCTTCTGCCTTATAACTTCACAATTGGCAACAATTCTTTCTCTCAGCTCTTCGACGCTATTCACAGGTGACCTGTATACAAGCGTCTTCAGGTAGCCCCAAAAAAAGAAATCCATTGGGTTTATGTCAGGGGATCTAGAAGCCCACTGTACAAAACCACCGCGTCCTATCCACCTTTCAGGAAAAGTATCATTTAAGAATTGCCTGACCTCTAAACTATAATGTGGTGGCGCGCCATCTATAAGCAGCCACATTGCATTTCTTAATCCGAGTGGTACATCTTCCAATAAAATAAGTAAGTGGTTTCTTAAAAAATCCCGGTAAACTTCACCATTGAGTCTTTGTGGAAAAAAATGTGGCCCAATTAAGAAGTCCCCCACAATACCAGCCCACACGTTGACGGAAAACTTATTTTGGTAACCACGCTATATTGATAAGTGAGGATTCTCATCAGACCAAAAATGCTCATTATGAAGGTTTATCAAGCCATCATGCCCAAATCCAGCTTCGTCCGTGAAAAGGATATTACGAACAAAATTTTGGTCTCCATTATGGAGTATTCTAATGGTATTGCATAAACACGAGCAGCAGGATCCTTGGCAGATAGCGATTTCACCTTTTGGCAGTGGCACGAATAAAGGTTTTGTTCGAGTATTACTTCATGTACGGACCTCTTGGGAATGCCCTCTTGGAAACTAATTTTTATTTTTTACACTTGTATTGGGATTATTCTGTATGGAATTCAAAATACGAAATTCTGCTTCTGCTGTTCTAGTATTCCGTTGTCGGCCTACATCAAAAATTCTAGTTTTGAACGATCCAAATTCTCCCAGTTTTCGATGGTCAGTACTGAACATTCGCGATTGGGGTAGGTGTCTATTTGGAAATGCTTCACGATACAAACGTCGTGCTGCAAGAGCATTACCAGCAGCTAAACCGTAATAATACTGCATGTCCCGCAACTCCGCGTTAGAGTAATTGTTATTCATTATTATTTTTTTATGACTACAATTAGTACAAAAGAACTTGAACAAAATTACTAACTGTCAAAACTAATTCTCCTCAAACTTGTTTCTACGGCAACCATAGCGCACGTTTCCAAACGATGCTATGTTTAAGGTTGAAAATAAATTTAAATGATTTCGTATTAATCACATACATGCAATGTTATTTTAGCGTTTTTCTCGAAAAAAAGATTTATCGAAACAAAAGTAGTATACCTTTTTCATGTCAGAAGGTTAGGAGAATGAAAATATTCAGTCAAAAGTCGTATACAGTGTTACACAAAAAAGTTGAGACCATTTAAATGAAAGTATAGGCTCGTATGTGGCGCCCTCTACAAAATGCGAGAATAGGGTGGGCAAATTTGTTTTCCTCATCCCGATAAAGCCCCAAATACGAGATTTCGTCGAAATATTATGAGCGTGGCAAAACTTAGAGCAAAAAAACTGTAAATAAAATCCAACTTTAACACCCTGTAACTACGTTAATAATCAATTTTCGAAAAAATTTTATATGAAGAGGAACAATTTATTTTCGGTCTAGAATTCTCCCCTGAATTTTTTGCTCATCACTTCCGAACACCAATATATATATATATATATATATATATATATATATATATATATATATATATATATATATATATATTTATTCTGATTTTTGTTGCCTGTGTACTATATCTAATCTCTTGATAATTATTAGAAAAAACAGGAATGATGACAGTTGAAACTTAAAAAACTCGATTTTATTGAAAAGTTGATGTTTGGCGAAACGTCAACTTTTCAATAAAATCGAGTTTTTTAAGCTTCAACAAGCCTGTTATTGCTAATAATTATGAAGAGATTATATATATATATATATATATATATATATATATATATATATATATATATATACAGTGTGTCCACTATAAGGACTTACCACCCCTGTAAAATCGTTATTATTTGATCGATTTTGAAAATTCTTTTTTTGTTGGAAAGGTATGTGAAATGTCCATCTAATAAGGGAGTAATTATATTTTTAGGCTGTTATCGTGGCCAACTGCGATCAATTTTACTGACCCATATTTCAAAAAGTACTATTAGAGATTTTTTTTCTCAAAAAATAATGATGGATCAGAAATCAGGATCACTTGAAACATACCTGTACCAATTTTTGTCATCATAGTATACAGGGTATCCGAAAAACGAATAATTATTTTTTTTTAATGTCTTAAAAAAATTTACTATTGTAGTATTTTTGGAAATAAGCAATTATGGTTTCTTATTAAAGATTACTTTATACATATTTCTACCGAAATTCATGATTTTGAAAGTAACTTATCTCTGAACAGGGAGCCCGAGAAAAAATAACATAAAAATGATGATAAATCAATTTATAATTATGTCAACAAGTTATTCTCAGTAAATATCGTAGTGAAAATCATTTTATACAAAAATCAAGAAAGGTAATTTTGTATTTATTTAGTGTATGGCCGCATCACAGATATATGACAAGAAATGGTGTAATTTTTCTTGAATCCTTTGTTGAGTCATACTCATAGGGACACTTTATTTGTATCCGGAGGGATGCTTGGCCCATACGATCGGTCTGGCTGCTTGCATAAGGGTATTGAAATAGTTCCCTGAGTATCATATATAAAAATCAAGACTGAGAAAATAAGAAAAGTTAGTTGGGTTTGTTTCCATCTTTAGCACTTGATACCTGGAAATTTGCCGTCGGCACAAGGTAGCAGGTACCCATACACTGAAAGTACATAAGAACACTACTTCATCCCATAGATATTATTGCTGGGAAAATAAGCAGATAACGTCTGGCGGCTCTGGGATATTGGACTATTACAATGCTGGTGTGGAAATATTTCTACTGTTCCCATGTTGATCAAAAAATCTGTTACATGGTTTTCGTAATCCCATACTGTTATTTTGATTTAACGGTATTCAGATGACAATTGAAAAGTCAGTGTTAACGGCCGCCGGCCGTTATGAAATTACTTGTTCAAATAATTTTTTCAAAACATCATTCTGATTACAATAACAACATTGAAATCTTGGTCCACAGCGAGTTGAGAGAATAAACCTCTGATTTTCATTTCGCATAGGCTAATAATACATCTTCATTAACCACCTTTACATTCTTGCTTTTACGACACATTTCAAAATTTTCATATTCTTTTTGATATCGCTCTTGAGTTATTTTCGGCAGTTAATCAACACTCGCTGCACTGCACATGATTCTCCCAATATTTCTAAAGGAATTTGATTTTGTTCCTCAATTTCATCAATTTCATCCATGGCCGTCGTTAAAGCGAACTTGAGAACACAAAAAAACTGACGTTGTTTATAAAACTGTCAAACTGTTCCATGACAACAGAGTGCACGACGTTGGGATTTTTCGTCTAGAATTGCGAGGTATGGGGTTTTTTCTTTCTTCGGAATCAAAATATAATCTTTCAATGGGATTACGAAAAATTTTTAACGACACACGGCCGATACGCAAATAACGGATTCGGTTAGTTATAATCCTCGGCTGCGCCTCGGATTACAATATCCAACCTCATCTGTTATTTGCTACATATCGACCTTGTTACGTTAATAACTATAATGTTACGTTCTGTATGACGTCTGTTGAATTCATTAGCAGCTTCACGAAAAGTATGCGTTCTATCACCAACTAATCTTATTAATTCCACTCTTTCCCGTAAAGAATATGACATTTTTCGTGTTTTCCACGCCTTTGAAACAGTATAAACTCCTAAACTATCATTAATTGACAGCTAATAAATAATATAATATCTTTCACAGCACTCTTAGTGGAGTACCCGTTCATGATACTGTTACTGTGAGAACCTAAATTACTGGTCAATTATTTAACACGAATAATTATAATTTCTAGACTATTTTGATTCTAGATATTTTTGGAGAGTTATCAAGTTGTTCTTTCCTACACAGAATCGTTATAACATAAAATCTCAAGGCCGATATAGGACATCTAATAATGTACAACAGAAAATATGTTATAGGTACTAAGTATCAACTAAACCCAGTTCAATTTCACTCAAATTTATGTGTTTGCACTGAATATAATCTAGGTTCATACTCTTATATGGAGTTGTAAGTTTTGACTGAGAATAACACTTATTGTTAAAAGAAGTATCATACAGAAAAAATATTGCCCACTTATCGTTTTTTTTATTTTGTTTCTGTCAGACAAATTGTTTATTTGAATGATAAAAATTGATACAGATATGTTCAAAGCAATCCTAAATAATATTTTGTCACTAGTTTTTTCCAAAAATACCATAATAGTACATTTTTTGATGACATATTGAAAAAAAATTAATAATTCGTTTTTCCGAATACCCTGTATTTTATGATGATGAAAATCGGTATGGGTATGTTTTCAATGATTCTGATTCGGAATCCATCATTATTTTTTGTGAAAAAAATCCTTAATAGTACTTCTTGAAATATGCGTCAATGAAATTGGTCGCAGTTGGCCACGATAACAGTTCAAAAATATGATCACTTTCTTGTTGGATGCACATTTCTAATACGTATCTAACAAAAAAAAAAGTTTTTTATAATCGATCAAATAATAACGATTTTACAGGGGTGGTAAGTCCTTATAGTGGACACACTGTATATATATATACAGTATGTCCACGGTTTACAAAAGGACAAATGGACTAAAAATTGAAAGATACGAAAAAAATTCACTCCTAAAAAACGTTTCTGCTTGTCTAGGAAATACGATTCACCATACGAAATTTTAATTTTTTTATACAGGGTGGGTACAAACTGCAAAAATTTTATTTTGCTCAAGAGTAAACATAACTTTTTTTGAAAGTTACGAAAAAAAGTTACTCTCAATAAACGTTTTTGCTTGTCTCGAAAATACGACTCATCATAAGAAACTTCAATTTTTTTATACAGGGTGGGTACAAACTGCAAAAATGTTATTTTGCTTAAGAGTAAACATACTTTTATTGAAAGTTACGAAAAAAAGTCACTCTTATTAAACGTTTCTGCTTGTCTAGAAAATACGATTCATCATAATAAACTTTAATTTTTTTATACAGGATGGGTACAAACTACAAAAATGTTATTTAGTTTGAGAGCAAACATAGCTTATTTTGAAAGTTATGAAAAAAGGTCACTTTTAATGAATCTGTCTTCTACAACAAACCGAAGTAGAACAATTCATTAAAAGGTTTACCTATGTAAAAATTACTTCATCAAGTAAAAACGTTTATTAAGAGTGATTTTTTTTCGTTACTTTCAAAATAAGTTATGTTCAGTCTTAAGGAAAATGACATTTTTGCAGTTTGTACCCACCCTGTATGAAAAAAATTAAAGTTTCTTATGATGAATCGCATTTCTAGACAAATAAAACGTTTATTAAGAGGAACTTTTTCTCATAATTTTCAAAATAAGGTATGTTTACTCTTATGCAAAATAACATTTTTTCAGTTTGTGCACACCCTGTATAAAAAAAATTGAAGTTTCTTATGATGAATCGTATTTTCTAGACAAGTAAAAACGTTTATTACGAGTGATTTTTTTTAGTAACTTTCAAAATAAGGTATGATTAGTCTTAAGGAAAATAACATTTCTGCAGTTTGTACCCACCCTGTATAAAAAAATTAAAATTTCTCATGATGAATCGTATTTTCTAGACAAGCAGAAACGTTTATTAAGAGTGACTTTTTTTCATATCTTTCAATTTTTGGTCCATTTGTCCTCTTGTAAACCCCATCCGTGGACATAGTGTATATATATATATATATATATATATATATATATATATATATATATATATATATATATATATATAGAGAGAGAGAGAGAGAGATATGAAATTGAGTTTTTTGTGCGAAACATCATAAAAAGTCATGAAAGGAAAAACTATCTTCGTGGCAGGTCCAACAGTGTGGTAGTCGCACACATTTAAATAAGCAGGCTTTCAAGGTGAAAACCTACTAAAAATATTGAATACGTACGCCTATGATACTAGGATCAGAGATTTGTAACAATATTTGCTAGGTATTCCATTACTATCCGTGCTATCACGTTGCCGGTACGAAACGAGAGTACCGCTACAATCGCATAATCCCGAATATTTCCAAGAGTTGACGACAAGCGGAGCGTTAGTTAGCAATTGAATTGTGTTTAATGCGGTAAGAGGAATTCAAATTATAAAAAAATTATTACAAATCAATCGATAAATATAATAAATCTCATGAATTCATAACATCTCGAAAGTAGAACGATCCAATTCAATCGGTATAACCGAACAGCAAATAATTTCATAGATTGACCTGAATCCAGGCGGACCATAGAGTATGCACAGTGGCGTAACTGAGATTTGGACTATATTAGCAACCTATAATTTATATTCAAATAATAATACACGAGAGAGTCTAAGCTTTTTTAATTATTCTATTTCACGTTTGATATAGATAGATCTGAATAATCACAAGTTTATACAAATAGAATCATAAAAGAAAGGAATAGTGAAATTCGTTGTAGTTATCATCAATTATTGTTTCAGTTGTTTCGAAAGTCCTATTCACAAATCGTTCAAGAGTAGAATATTTTGCAATTGTTAATTTCATTAGACTAGAATAGAATTGCTTTTGTTTTGTTGTCAGTATTGTTCTATTCCATTTCAGTACAGCATTATGACACTACACAAGGTGTTTGTTTATGGAACGCTAAAAAAGGGGGAACCGAACCACCACTCATTGATGGGAGACCCCGAAAGCCATAAAAAACTTATTTGTGTCGCAAAGACAACGACAAAGTATCCTTTAATCATAGCAACCAAGTACAATATTCCATTCCTGTTATATGAACCAGGTAAGAACTATCATTATTCTTCTTTTGTAATTCTTTCGCATGGGAGAAATAATAAAAAAATATATATAAAAAAAAGGAGTCTCCGTGGCGGAGAGGTATAGGTAACGCTATGCCGTCTTCGTTGGCGGAGTTGGTGGGTTCGATTCCCACCGTGTCCTTGGGTGTTTGTGATTGTCCCATTACAATTTGTTTACAATTTGACGAAGATTCTACGTGTTTCTGGGTATATGTACTAAGTTTACGAACCCATGAGGGTAGATGATGGAACATCGCCTGTGTCCCATCATCCCCTTTAAAAAAAATTTTTTTTTTAAATTCGCAGTGAACATAAATAACTACAGTCAAAAGCGCAATTTCGATAGGTTGCAATGACATATATGCATCAGAGTCATAACTTTGAAGTTCTTGTGGAAAGTATAATCGAAACTGTCGAAAAGTCTACGTCATAAAACATCCGGTTCATTCATGATTTATTTGAAAGGATTTATACCAAAGAATATTAAACCGTTGGTCTGCCTAAGCTCATCCTGGCGGGTCATAGTTAATGAACGTAATTTATTTGGCAAAAAATACGTCCGATTTTATTTGAATGTCATAAGCAGGGATATTTTTCTACCGTGGTAATCAAATTTTCAGTGTCGCACATGGTTTGACAATTCCTTTTTCTATACTCCCTGTCAAAAACTGACAGAAATAATCGTATGTTTGCGGTAGACTATGCAAAAACAATGCACGGCTTGCCTTCCGGTAGTCGGATCAGACTTTTAATCGGTCCGATTGGTAGGATGCACTGCTCGTGCATCCGAGTCGGACGTCCGATCCGATATCGGATCGTAGGTGTGCGATATGATCGTATAAAAGTATAAGAAATTGAGCGTCAGATGCCCTGAACCGACCATCGTTTCAGACAATCGGATTCGATTGTAGTAAATGTGCGGCCGCCCTAAAGCGGTGACAACTAGTGTCAAATTGATCGGTCTCAGTCAAGCTAGATCAAAGATTGACAAGAAAGAATGTATGATAAATTCTCTCTCTGCTTGTCAGGATATAAGCTGTAAATCGCTAAAGAGTTAATTTTTTTGTTTTATGTTGACTGTGATTTGTTTTGAAAAAAGCATATAAAGGTTACTCTTTGGATGTGCCTGGTTTACCACCACGCAATTTACAACTTGAGGTTGGCTCGGTAGTCATCATGATTCGGAATCTAAACCAATCAAACATATGCAATGGAACGCGTTTGGTGATAAGAAAACTGATGATCAATGTTATTCACATGACGCACTCTAAGGAAGATTCAGAGGTGAAAACGTTCTCATTCTGAGGATTCCGATGATCCCAACCGATATGCCCTTTGAGTTTAAACGAATTCAATTTCCGATTCGTCTTGCATTCACCATGACGATTAACAAATCACAAGACCAATTATTGAGTGTTGATTGTCTCATTTAAGAAAATGCATATTTTTCTCATGGTCTATTGTACGTGGTATGTTCACGTTTCAAACCATCTCCTTTATTTATTCTTGCGCCTGAATAAGAAAAATAAATGCTATGCAGCATAATATATAACTTCATCATAGCAAATAACTTGCCGACACTCCATTGAAATACTTGATTAGTGGTGGTAAGCCAGGCACATCCAAAGAGTAACCTTTATTTGCTTTTTTCAAAACAAATCACAGTCAACATAAAACAAAAAAATTAACTCTTTAGCGATTTACAGCTTATATACTGACAAGCAGAGAGAGAATTTATCATACATTCTTTCTTGTCAATCTATGATCTGGCTTGACTGAGACCGATCAATTTGACACTAGTTGTCACCGCTTTAGGGTGGTCTGCCGAGCACTTCCGCCAGGATGAAGCTTGGCAGACCAAGACAATTTCAAATAACTGACATTTATCTATAATGTGTTTAAATTTCAGCCGGATGTTTTGTGACGTAGGTGACGTACCAGTTTTTGCCAAATAAATTACGTTCATTAACTATGACCCGCCAGGATGAGCTTAGGCAGACCAACGGTTTAATATTCTTTGGTATAAATCCTTTCAAATAAATCATTAATTAACCGGATGTTTTATGTCGTAGACTTTTCGACAGTGGGCTCCCGGACTATAAGGGTGAACTTAATTTGAACTTATGTCATTATCTACTGCTTGAAATTTTTAGCGAACATTGTCACAGAAAGTTTATGACAATTTTATGTGTAAATCATGGGTTACCATTCAAAAATGCATACACGGAAATTTCAGGTGGACAATCTTGAAAAGGTTTAACAGAGAGTGAGTTCAGTTTGAGAAAGAACACCTACAATTGCATTGAATAAAAAAAAAATTTACATTCACAAATGGATCGCCATTTAATTTCGAAAAAATTCTTCTGTATCTATTACTATGGCTCTGATACACTGAAACTTCTTCATTTTCAAATGAGTCGGTAGTTTATCATGATGAGGTAATTTTACTATGCATGTAACTAATAAACAAAAGATATAAATTTGTTACGATAAAGGGCTAAACTGCTGATGACCATGGGCCTTGTGAATAACGCAGACTACAACTGATATTTCTGTTATTCACGACTTCTAATAGAATCAACTTTCTGCTTTTTAAAACGATATATTTGACAATTCTATATAAATCAATCTGACAATCTCACAACCACCTTTGTTACTCATAGTGTATCCTAAATCAACCCAACAAATTCAATTCTAAGGGCGGCCGCACATTTACTACAATCTGATCCGATTGTCTGAAACGATTTCAAATTGGACCACTAGCGCACACTGCCGACAAAATACGTCCGATTTTATTTGAATGTCACAAGCAGGGATATTTTTCGACCGTGGTAATCAAATTTTCAGTATCGCACAAGGTTTGACAATTCCTTTTTCTATACTCCCTGTCAAAAACTGACAGAAATAATCGTATGTTTGCGGTAGACTATGCAAAAACAACGCACGGCTTGCCTTCCGGTAGTCGGATCAGACTTTTTATCGGTCCGATTGGTAGGAAGCACAGCTCGTGCATCCGAGTCGGACGTCCGATCCGATATCGGATCGTAGGTGTGCGATATGATTGTATAAAAGTATAGGTATTCGAGCGTCAGATGCCCTGATCCGACAATCGTTTCAGACAATCGGAATCGATTGTAGGAAATGTGCGGCCGGCCTTAGGGCGGCCGCACATTTACTACAATCGGATCCGATTGTCTGAAACGATTTCAAATTGGACCACTAGCGCACACTGCCGACAAAATACGCCCGATTTTATTTGAATGTCACAAGCAGGGATATTTTTCGACCATGGTAATCAAATTTTCAGTATCGCACATGGTTTGACAATTCCTTTTTCTATACTCCCTGTCAAAAACTGACAAAAATAATCGTATGTTTGCGGTAGACTATGCAAAAGCAACGCACGGCTTGCCTTCCGGTAGTCGGATCAGACTTTTAATCGGTCCGATTGGTAGGACGTACTGCTCGTGCATCCGAGTCGGACGTCCGATCCGATATCGGATCGTAGGTGTGCGATATGATCGTATAAAAGTATAGAAATTTGAGCGTCAGATGCCCTGATCCGACAATCGTTTCAGACAATCGGAACCGATTGTAGGAAATGTGCGGCCGGCCTACCAGCAGGCCTGATATTTCTAACATTTATCGCTTCAACTTCTAAATTCTCTGAATCTAAGTATATTATTTTGAAACATTTTGTAGTCATTGATGATTGTGAGAGGAAGCAGGCATGCCTAGAAAAGATGATGCGAGACAAACGAGAATCAGGAAAACATTAATTACATAAAATGAACAAGAAAAATTATTTAATAATTTAAAAATTATCGAACAACTTTCCAAGGAATCTGGTTATACGTATTCCGCAACGCAAAATCTGCATTCACAATCCAATGGTGAATTATAGAAAACGTCAAGTCACCCCGATTCAAAATCTGCCTTACAGCTATTTCGATCTTATTAGATCTCATCAGTGCAGCTTATTTGACCCGGAGCGACAAATTTCTAATTGTTCCCCAATACAAATCGTGGTCAGTAACACTGGCTGGATAACAATCCAGAGCGCCATCCCACCAAAGATATTGGGAAACAACAATTCACCGCTTAGATCGAAAATTCAGAATTCCGTCACGACAATACGTCCCCAACAATTTTAATTATATAAATAGAACCACTAAATTCCGGACATATACAACACCCAAGAGCAAGGTGGGACTCGAACCAACAACACCGAGAATATAAGGACTCGAGGCTGCCGAGAATATAAGGACTCGAGGCTGCCGAGTGACGTCACAACAGGTAGGCAGACCCGAAGTCACATCGTTGTGCGTTGGATAACGCGAACCGCAAAAGTATTAGGTTTTTTGTAATTTTTGAAGGGCTTCCGGTTTAAGGAGAGTACCAGTCGTCAACTGATCCCTTCTTTTTTACCCCATTCGATTTTATTATGGAAAAACGAAATTTCAAAGCAAATACCATTACTACCAAAACTTATGTAATCAGTCTTCAATTTGCGAAATTTACATGACGCTAATCGGTCGTTTGATTTTCCACATTTTTCCACAATTTTTAACGAGTATATTTACTGTACAGGTAATCACAATTTTTGCAATCTCATGAATTGTATGAATATTACATTTGCTATCATTATGAAGATGGTCGTTTTCTGAGAGAAATTTCAAAATATATTGAGTAACAAATACCCGTTTATTATGAACTGTTTAAAAAGGTGTACTTTTGGTCCATTTTTATAGTTACCACGGCATCACGGTACACAGCAACTATATGGCGTTTTAAATATTTCGTTTCAGTGACACACCACTACCACTACACAAAAATAGCACACTAATTAATCCTGTTACAACAAATCACAAAAAAAAACAAGGGAGAAAAACCCACGTCGCTCCTGTGATGAGAAAGTAAACAAACACTGAAAAAGTAGGGTTAACCGGTGGAGCTGAATTCGCCTCGCTGTGCTTACGTCACGCCATTCTGACGTCAGATTCTCCAGTTCTTAGATCTCGGTGTTGTTGCTCGAACCCACAATCCTCGGTTTACAAACGGCATAGGCGGTACACCTGACCGCTGGTCTACCGAGGCCCCTTCTATGGCTACGTTATTGTAACAATATCAGCATATTTATAAATGTTTCAGGATGTGAAATTTTTTTTCGTTCGAATTTGATTTTATGATATACCGTAATGTATTTTTTGGTTTTTTACAAGAATAAATATATACCTATTTAATACAAAAGTTTATTTTTACCTGTAATTTTTCAACAAATTACTTAACGTGAACTCTTCATGTGTTTTGTCCATGAAAAAAATTGGGGAATCGTATCCCGTGTGGTAAATAGGTAGGGGTACCAGTGCTCTGCAAATCCAAGCGGGTAGTGTCACTTATTATGCATTATGTTGATGTACGTGTTGACACGAATAAAATTTATATATATATATATATATATATATATATATATATATATATATATATATATTTATATATATATATATATATATATATCATCTTTAAGTCAAGAATGCCACTCCGCCTGAAGAAGCGAGCCTTCGATCAGCTGATAATACCAGTCATGACGTACGGCTGTGAAACCTGGGCACTAAAGCAAGAGTTCATAAGGAAACTCCAGGTTGCACAAAGGTCTATGGAGCGGTGCATGCTCGGCATAATAAAGAGGGACCGTAAGACAATAGAGTGGATTAGAGGAAAGACCCAGGTAATATACGTCAACCACAGAATAAAATCCTTCAAATGGCAATGGGCAGGGCACCTAGCGAGAAGGACCGACAATAGATGGACCATAAGGACAACACAGTGGTACCCAAGAGGCGTCAAAAGGCCAAAGAGGCGCCCCACTATACGATGGGATTATGATATCAGGAAAGAAGCAGAAACAAACTGGTATCAAGCTTCTCAACAACGTAATACATGGGCAGGAATGAAGGAACGATATGCGAGGAGGCTGCACCGTACTTAACGGTAGACCATAGCTGCATATGATGATGATGATGATGATATATATATATATATATATATATATATATATATATATATATTTGTTTTAGTATTATCTTATTCTTGAGAATGGGTTGACAACACGAAAAATACGAAGAGTTATCAATATATTCATGAAACTTTAACCACGTGTATTTTTTTGTTTATTTTTTCGATAGATAAAAATATTAATAACAAATACATTTTTTTATGTCTCAGGTATCGGAGAAAATGTAGAGGGGGAATTGTACGAAGTAGACGACAATGTACTGGCTGTCCTCGACGAACTAGAAGAGCACCCAAATTTTTATGTTCGCGAACAAAAAGAAGTTGTCTCTGTGGAGGACTCCACGGTCCATATGGCCTGGATTTATTTTATGAAGAACTTCCGTAGAGAGCTACTCAACAAACAAATAATTAAGTGCTACACCAATAATGGACCGTATCCAAAATATGTCGAAAGGTATCTAAGAATGGGAGATAATTTTAAACGGGACGTAATTTCAAATACAAATTAATTTTTGTTTCCAGCGAGGAGGCGGGTATTGATGACCTCAACGACAGCGAATAAACTTGAATCCAAATAAATGAAATTGCCGACCAATTTTTTCATTATCTATGTATCTAATTCGTAATATTTCAACTTCAAAGTAGTAAAATTTTTCTAATTGAATTTTGCAAAATGGGCAAATTCATACAATCAGAAATTTCTCTGTTTGGTTGAATATTAAAATAAACTTACTATCACAGACACTATAGTTAAACATATATATATATATATATATATATATATATATATATATATATATATATATATATATATATATAATAATCTCTTGATAATTATTAGCAATAACATAATATATATATATATATATATATATATATATATATATATATATATATATATATATATATATATATATATATATATATATATATATATATATATATATATATATATATATAGGTTTATTCACATTATTCGACACGAAGAGTTATGGCTAAAGTATTTGATTTGATAAAAGTTTTTTTTTCAGGATGGATAGGGGGGACCTATTAGAACTACATTTATAAATATTTTCATATTGTACAGGGTGTGCAAAATACACGAAAAGTTTCAAAGTTGGTATTTTTTGAATGAAATACCCTGTATATTATTTCATTTTTGGATTTTACAGTGAAAACAAATCCAAGTTTCATTAAGGTTTAATTCACCTTATGGTTTTTAAAATATCTCGTATTTTATGAAAATGTAGTATCAGTTTAAACGCTTAAACTCTCAACTGGTGTTTTCTTGTTTTAAACCAAATTAATGATAAGGCCTACTAACTGGATCAAACTTTATTTCGCACTTGTGAAATATTGACTAACTTAGACTTGGTGTGTAAAAATAAAGGTAAAATAATTGCAATCTTCAAACGGCACTAACTTTTTTAACTTAAATGGGACACCCCGTATTTTATGTCACCAACAGATGTAAAATTTAATTGTCTATCGAATACCTACATACATTCCAATTGATATATTATGGATATGAAACAAGCAATATTTTATACCAAGCGTTTAAAATGGCGACCCTCACACTCTGAACACAAACGTATCCTTTTTATAAAACCTTCAGCAACATCTAATAACATACCTGGGATAACATTTAGAAATTCTTCTCTGATACGCTGGTTTCATGGGCGACATGGTAAAAAAAAATTTTGATATAATATATATATATATATATATATATATATATATATATATATATATATATATATATATATATATATATATATATATATATATATATATATATATATATATATATATATAACCTGGCTGCTTGTGTCTTAGTGGCTTCAAAAGCAACTAAATCATCACATCGCCAGTTGGAAATTATTTCATTTATGAACTCAGCTTGCGCAACATGTTGATGTAGTGGATGCAAGTAGAGTACTGTTGTCAGCGAAGCTCACAATATGTTTTTAGTAGAGTTTAGAAAATCATTAATATATTTAACAAGAAGCGTCGGTAACAATCTTCGAGACACATCGCGTTAACAGTATGCAGGTTCGTACATGCAACATTGACCGCAACACTTATTTGACTTCATGGAGATAGTTTTCGATCAAGCTGCATAGTTGAATTCGAGATTCAATAGCAGTGCCTTGTGCCAAATTTAGTCGAAACCCTTCGATATATCTAAAGCTATAGGTAATGATTCTCGATAACGCTTCTCCAAAGATGTGTGAAATAAGTGAAGTAAATCACTTGTTGAACGAAAACTTCGAAATCAGTATCGATTTTCATTAATGAGATTATTTCGTTCGAGATATTTCACAACCTGTGAATTAATGACAGATTACATTACTTTGGACAATTATTGACAGTGCGGTTTTCAGGCTGGTATTTTGTACTTTTTTTGTATTGGATGGAGTCTTGCTATCTTTCATATAGATGGAAATATCCTTCATTCGTAGGATAGCTGACAAAGTAGCGGTGCAAACTCGGGTGTGCAATGCTTTAAAACAGTAGGACTTGGCGACTTTCTGCAATCCAGTTGCTTCATGATGAGAAAAATGTTTCGTGTGCGAAATTTGAATTCAGGCTTTAATATCAAGGTATCAAAGGTATCTTCAACTTGCTTTTTCTTAGGAGTTAGAAGCTAGCGAGCTATCGCTTTTAACAAGTGGCGGAAACACAGAATAAAAGAAGTGCTGATAATCTTTGCCAGCGACCAGAAGTAACGTGAACCACCAGGACAACCCAGGAGCCTTTTGGTTACCTTATCATTGATGCTTGTTGGTGTTGCATTAATTCCTAACATAGTTCTTATCAGTCTGTGTAGACTCATCTCACTGTTCGACCCCATTCACTTAAGACTCTGTTTTTGCGAGCTGAATCACGTTCTTAATCTTTGTTGAAACACGACTTAGAAGATTATTATTCCTTGAAGTTCTTTATATTGAAGAATTCGATACCTAAAAGAATTATCTCAGAAATAGCCTCCGCGCAGTGATTCACATTTTCGCCACTAAAGCAGGTTGCGAGCCTCGAATACGCTAAATAAAAGTCTTTCAGTTCATCCTATTATAGTGCTATATACGATATTTATCTTCTAGGCAATTTAAATTTATTAATTGTCGCTTTCCAGTTTTATATTCTTTTAAAATTTATTCATTATAATGTTGACTAATTTGAGTTCTTCGAATTATAGTAGATATCATTCGATATACGCTTCTGTAGAGAAAATATTTATTTGCGAAATCCAGTTCTCCATAATACACCTCATCGAATAATGGAATAATTTCTATCAATCATCGTCACTTTATGTCGACATATTTTACATTTAAATATATTATTATGATAATTGGCTTTCAAACTTTGCACAATACAATATTTTATAACTGTCGCAAATTTTTATTGTACCTACGCCACTGTTCATAATATCCTCTGCTACTTTCTGGAAAATGTAGTCCATACAATATCTGCGGACGTTCACTATTACCTGTATGCTTTCAGAGTTGAGTTGAGAGTGGTCTGTCGTATATTGTGTGTTATTATGTGAAAGAATGTTGTATAAGAAGAATTATTTGAAGCACAGCAATGAAAAATGATTCTGAACATTTGAGAAAAATATCCGTACTATATATTTAGAAGTAACGCTGATTGACCAAATGAAGCTACAGTTTAACTTTGGGCAAAATGAAATCCGATGCATTCAAATAAGACTACAATAAAATTTCATTAAAAACTCGATGCAGAAACACTCGTTTTTCAATAGATTTGCACTAAATTTTATTATATGATAATGAACGTTTCGCTCTTTCCAAGGCTTCTTCGGACACTGTATTCGAAGGTCTAATAGGAGCGGGACGTGCTTCACAATGTTAATGAAATTCAGTAAAAACTCTCAAAAAGCAATTATTTCCTGCTAATGAATTTATTAATATCAAGTAACGACCACTACATTAATTGTTAAAATTATTAAGTTGAAATAATTTCTTTTTATTTTGGATTTCAAAGAAAGGAAATAATGCAATTATAAAATTATTATACATCATCTACAATTTTGACTTAATGAAAAATTGACTAGTTACAAAAATCCATCAATAGGGAATTATTGAAGACCGTCCTTTAAGGTAATGCCTTAACAAAGTTAAGCCTTATTTAAATAAAGCACAACCTTAAATGTCAGGGTAGAAATTGAGTTATTGGAACTCACTCCTTAAATTGACAGTTCAGGACAGCGATAGTTTTATTTCTAACCTAAAAAAAATTCTACTTTTACTTGTGTCTTGTCTGTTGTTAAAAAAAAGTTCAAATTTCAGTGATATTCAATTGTAATTTTGATAGCGGTTTAGAACAATATGGAAAATATTTTGGAAGCCGTAATTTTAGGAGGTGGAGCAGGTGTTGCTTGATTGTTCCTTGCCAGTCGAAATTTGAATGTTTTGCCTTATCACCATCCTTCGGGATTTGATACGGGATTTTGTCTTACAAACTCTCTTAATAGGGCCAAATCATCATTATAAGTAAACCTTTACCTGTTTTTTGTGCTGCATTCTTGACCAAAGCCCACTCATATTTCATAATTTAAACTTGAACATTTATTTAAAAAAAAAACACACAATTGCAGCACTAAACCGACCCAAAACAAAATTCAAACCGAAAATACAGACGGATTACTTGAGTTGAGAAATTTTTTTTGGGAGGTCAGGTATAAGGAAACTTTAAATACTTACGGTATCTAGTCGTAAATAGGGGAAGCAGTATTTCATTATGGTTCCCTTATTAAACGTTTTCTAGTGCGCATGCGTACCTCTTATTTTCGGAACTACTATAATGAGGCATTTACTTTATAGCGTTTCCAATAATACCCTAATAAAAAGCAATATTTGTGTGTACTTACCACCGGATTGCTGTGGCTCTTTCCATGTTGATACGAAGAATTTTGTGGAAGCTGCATAATTCCCTCTCCGTTGCTTCCGTTATAAGGAGGTTTGTAGTTTTTCGGCTTAGGGGGTGGAACTGGTTTGTACGCGATTGGAGGTGGTTGGGTGCCTCCATGTCTTACCTGAGGATCGTAGCCATTAGTTGGAGGAACAATTTTCATGGGCGACTGATGATGACTGGCTGGTAAAATACTGAGGTGAGATTGAGACAAGTCTTGCTGAGAACTTCTGCAATGAAACATTGAAAAAATTATAATCAACCATCCAAGGGCCTTTTTTTCCGGTAATACATGTAAACCGCATACTTTGTAAATGGCTTGCTTACATCAAGTCCGACAACTTTTTCCTCTTGGACTTTTTTCGGAAATGGCACGTATGCGAGCAGACGACTCGCAAACATGTCGATCTGACGTAGTCATGTTTCTTGATACATGTAAATCTAATTTTACGAATAATTGCAGATTTTTATGTCTAAATCACGGAAATCGACTTGTCCGACAAAAATAATGGCAAATTGGGGGAGTCCGACACCCCCAAAATGTCGATCTGACGAGGTTATGTTTCCTGATACATGTAAATCTCATTAAAAATTTTTTGGTCTTAAATTAACTCTATATTATAAATAAATGTGTGCCCGACAAAAAAATGGCACAAACTTGCAAAAATTAAAATAGAATCGAAAAAATATTAATACCAAAGATAAAATTTATTGTAATAGGTAATTAATTTACTATAGACTACTTCAACTTATGAATAATATTGAAAAGCTTAAAAATTATTAAAAATAAAATTGTTAGCCTTAAAATATATACATAAGCTCCCTAATTTTATTTGAATTTACGCGGCCAAAAGGTTGCTTAATACGCACGCCTTTTAGCGCTCTTTAGAAAGTGCCTCGTAGCAGAATCGGCAGCTGCTCTGTAACGCATATATAGTCTTTCACTTTATACCACGTGTACGAAAATTTACGTTCAAGTTTTTTAATTTATAATTTTTTTAATATGGAGTGTTTTTTGTGTGATGTTCTACATAGTGAAAACCCAAAATTTCGAAAAAAGAGAAGAAGTAAAACAGTTTTCTCCCGGAATTTTAAATCTGTGTAAAATGTTAATTTGTTAGTATGAAAAACCTATAAGTAACATCCCTTTATATTGAATATCCACTTTTTTGCATGTAAATATGATTCAAACTTTTTTATAAAATAATTAAAAAAATTTATTTACGATTTTTTCTATTTTTGTTAATCTTAGCTTTGTTTGCTGTCGGACAACACTTATTTAACATTCAGAAAACATTATTTGATCAAGCCTTACTTTTGTCCGACATACATGTATCAGGAAACATAACCTCGTCAGATCGACATTTTTGGGCTGTCGGACTACCCCCATTTGCCATTATTTATGTCGGACAATTTAATTTCCATGATTTACACATAAAAATCTACAATTATTCGTAAAATTAGATTTACATGTATCAGGAAACATAACCTCGTTAGATCGACATTTTGGGGGTGTCGGGCTCCCCCAATTTGCCATTATTTTTGTCGGACAAGTCGATTTCCGTGATTTAGACATAAAAATCTGCAATTATTCGTGAAATTAGATTTACATGTATCAAGAAACATGACTACGTCAGATCGACATGTTTACTAGTCGTCTGTTCGCATACGTGCCATTTCCGAAAAAAGTCCAAGAGGAAAAAGTTGTCGGACTTGATGTAAGCAAGCCATTTACAAAGTATGTGGTATACATGTATTACCGGAAAAAAAGGTCCTTGGATGATTGATTATTATGTCGTGTGTGAATAAAAACCTTCGACTGCACAATTAGGAAATAATTGTGGGAAAATTCGGGCGATCATCGGGGCACTATACACATTCCTTTCAATTTTAATATCAAATTTTCGTTTTGATAAAAAAATATAATCTACTTATAACAGATAGCATACCTCAATCATCATTCAACCGATAAGTTCATTTGGGACTACGTTTTAAGCATGAAATCCGTAGATTTCCGGAAAATATGAAGCATGGCAGTTGCATGGCCATATTGAAATAATCAACATGTGCGGTATATTAGTGTAGTCAACAAGTGCTTTGTAGTTCAACTTTTTTTATCAGTCTCCAAAAAATATGAGCAAGGTATCGTTCGATTCGAAATATCATGATTTTTCAACCCCTATGTTCTATGCAATCTGCCCAAGGGAGGCCAATTAACATTTTTTTTTTGACTGTAGAACATGAAGGCAAATATTTCATTGAACAAATCCCTATAAATAAAAAGTTCAGTTTGACAAGTACAAATTAATCAAACACCAAATATTAACTATCCTAAATAAGCCTTGTTGGAAGGTCCGTAGGTTTAAATCGTTGTAAACGGCAACCATCGATGTGTTGGCTAACGGATTAGGGTAACACGATCACTGTATTTCTAGCTAAATTTCTTGGTTTCTTTCTTAACTATTGGCACTTTCAGGTCACTATGTATCACTTCATTAGGAACGTAACATGGAACATTCAAGATTTGACGTAGACTTTTATATTGAAATCGTTGAAGTATTTAAAGATTAGCTTTACCAACTTGTTGTTCCCCACAATTGTATTCCATAAGTCCATATCGGTTTCAGTATAGTTTTGTAATGTAGCAATTTGTTTTTTGCCAACAATTTCGATCTACGGCCCATAATCCATTACATTTTTTGTAACTGAAGTCCTAGCTGCTTTCTTTTAGTGAATATATGTTTTCACCAGTTTAGCCTTCCATCCAGATGCATGCCAAGATATTACACTGTCCACTTGAATAGGTTGTTTATTCTTTAAGTTTACAATAGGGCAGTTTTCTCTTCTGTAAGTAAAAGTTATATGAACTGATTTGTTTTCATTAACGGATATTCACCAGAGCTTGAGCCATGTTTGTACTTTCATCCGAATATGTTGCAGATTTGGTGAGTCTTTCTTAGGATCAACGTGAGAAGAAAGTATGGCTGTGTCCTAAGCATATGTATCAAACATAGTAAGGTTTGATGCTGGCATATCTGCTGTGTATCATAAGTACAATGTGGGACCAAGTACGCTTCCCTGTAGGACACCCGTTGCAATTGGTTATAAATTTGTATTTTGATCCAGGTGGTCGACAAGAAAATATCTATTGTGTAAGTAAGACTTTAGGACTTCGATCAGGGGTTGCCAAGTGGCGGACCGCGAGAACAAATCAACTTGCACTACAGATTACGTAATTTAATAAAAATACTTTTGTTATTTCCGTGATTAGATTTGATTGATAATTATTTTTTCTTTAAAATGTTGTGCGGCTGGCGATGGCCATTTTATTTCTTAAAACGGACCCCGAGCAAAACTAATTGGTGACCCCTGCGTCTAGATCTCTGTTGATTATATTGACCACTCTATGTATTTGTTCTATTGTTCCGTGCTAATTTATGAAGCCGAATTGGTAATCGGGCTCTATTTTCATGATGGCATTTATCCTTGTTATGAATTTATGTCCGGTTCGAATAATTGCATTGAGTTGTAGCTTTATGGCCTGGCAGGTTAGTTTTGGATTACGATTCTATTAATTAAGTCAGAGCCTGGTGCCTTTTCATAGGCAGTTTCATTTGATAGAGAGCTTCTAGAATTTCCTCTATATTTTCATGTTCATTTTGTGATGATTCATCGGAGTCTAATTTATATGTACTCACTAACTGCTCAGCTAAAGCTGCATCTTTCTTGCTATTTGTTTCAGCCCAATCATTATTGTTAGATCGAATTGGTGGGTCTGTTTGCAGAGCTCGTTTTAGATATTTCGTGGCTTTCAATAAGGAATAGTTATTGTTTCCTGTTGGACTGAAATCGAATTGTGAATTTCCCCCAAAAACTGCACATTTTATCTAATTTGATCAACCTTGTAGTTATTATAGTTACCGAGATAGCAATAGTGGCCCATGGCAATTAGGACAACCTGTATATATATATATATATATATATATATATATATATATATATATATATATATATATATATATATATACAATATGGTGCGAATGAAAGGAATAAATTCGTTATTTCGTAAACCGGCGACTTTAAGGAAAAATCCTGAAACCCGTCGATTTTTATTTTAAAACGGGCTATTCGTAAGGATACCTTTCTATTTTTGACGTCATCTATACGAGCGTGATGACGTCATCGCTAAAATTTTTAAATGGAAATATGGGTGTTGTAATACATTATTTGAAAGGTCTTTTGAATACCTATTCAGCCATCACTATGTACAGTAATTGATTTTTGTATTTGTTTAAAAAATTAATAAAATTTCAATTTTTACCATTTTTAAAAATCTAGTTACCTTGACACTTTGACATAATTAACTTTCTGTCAAGTGATTGATAGTATTATTGTATTAGACGAATTCAAAAAGTCTTTGTATCTATCAACATGAAGCTGACTGAAACGCAAAGAATTGAAAAATTCTAATAATGATTGGCTGTGGAGATAAAGCACGTACGCAGAAAGAAGTATGTACGTTATTTAATAATAAATACTCCAACCGAGGACCAATTTCACAGTCCGCTATAAGCAAAATTGAGAAGAAATTCATAGAAACGGGCCATGTCAAAGACCTCCCTAAAGGTAGTAGAAAACCAATATCAGAAAACAAACAACTAGATGTTCTGTAATCCCCATACCCAGAGAAAGTTAATGTTTGGGCGGGAATAATAATAATAATAAGGACTTTATTGATTATGAGAGGCGAAGTCTAGCAAAGCTATTCTACTCAACCTCGAACTACAAAAAAATATATAATCAATGAAACAAAGTAACAAAATAAACAAAAAAAAAACAATATATATAAAAAAAAGAAAAACTGCACATTTTATCTAATTTGATCAACCTTGTAGTTATTATAGTTACCGAGATAGCAATAGTGGCCCATGGCAATTAGGACAACCTGTATATATATATATATATATATATATATATATATATATATATATATATATACAGTATGGTGAGAATAAAAAAAATAAATTCTTTATTTATTAAACCGGAGACTTTAAGGAAAAATCCTGAAACCCGTCGATTTTTATTTTAAAACGGGCTATTCGTAAGGATACCTTTCTATTTTTGACGTCATCTATGCGAGCGTGATGACGTCATCGCTAAAATTTTTAAATAGAATTGTGGGTGTTGTAATACATTATTTGAAAGGTCTTTTGAATACCTATTCAGCCATATCAATATGTACAGTAATTGATTTTTGTATTTGTTTAAAAAATTGATAAAATTTTATTATGACAATAAATATTTAATATGTATTACTCATTAAATACAACGAAACCTAAATGAAGTGCTCAAATTGCTTACCTTCAGCTAAAATACAATGAGAAAGACGTGCCGCGAACTCTTCTCGAACCTTCTCTATAACTTCCGGAGTTATTTGTGCAACCTCAATACGTATTCTTTCTTTGAGTTCATTGATATTTTGTGGATTATTTTGGTATACTTTGCTTCTCAAGTATCCCCATAAAAATAAATCAAGAGGAGTCAAATCAGGTGACCTAGGCGGCCATTCTATTGTTCCTCTTCGACCTATCCACTGATTTGGAAAGAGGTTGTTCAAATAGTTGCGCACCAAGACAGCATAGTGTGGAGGCGCACCATCTTGCTGCAGCCATAAATCATTTCTGTTCGGAAACAGCCGGTTCAATTCGGGTAGCAAGAAGTTTTGAAGAAATTCAAAATATCGAGGACCTGTTAAGGTTTCTTCGAAAAAGTATGGTCCAATAATCCTATTATCTATTATAGACTTATTTATTATTATATAAACTTGTAGAAACGCTAATTTTGCCGATTCTGCATTATGGTCTGGTCCTTATCTATCCTTGTCTGGAACAACTTTCGAGGAATAGACTACAGCGCATTCAGAATTCATGTTGTCGATTTGTATTCAGAGTACGCAAATATGAGAGGATTTCGGCTAAGATTGATCAACTACGGTGGCTGAGAATGAACCAGGTTTTCTTTTTTCATGAGTTCTTTAGTCCACCGAATTCTATCATCTGAGATGCCTTCTTATCTTCATTGTAGATTGAGTTTCAGAGGTAATTCTCATGCTGTTAATATTAGACATGGGGAAACTCTCCACCTGCCTAGGTTTCGCCTAACTATCTTTGAGAGATCTTTCTCATTTAATTCTATAGCTGTATATAATAAGATACCTAGGAATATTAAAAAACTTTCATTACATAGTTTCAAGAAGAAGATCAGATCGAGACTTCTATCTGCACAAATAGCTGTTTAATTTTTGCTAAGGGCTACCTAATGAATAATCTTTAGTTTGTTATTGTCAATTTATATTCAATGTTTGCATTCTCATTTACTCCTAATAATTTACGATTTGTTGCAGTTTTTTATTTCGTGTCTGGTTTTTTATTTGTCTGTATTTCATTTCACATTGAGTTGTTTTGTTCCATCAATTATTTATTTTCATTTTATTTTATATAGATTTTTAATTTTCTTTTTTCTATATATATTGTTTATTTTGTTGATTTGTTTCATTGATTATATTTTTTTTGTAGTTCGAGGTTGAGTAGAATAGCTTTGCTAGACTTCGCCTCTCATAATCAATAAAGTCCTTATTATTATTATTATTCCCGCCCAAACATTAACTTTCTCTGGGTATGGGGATTACAGAACATCTAGTTGTTTGTTTTCTGATATTGGTTTTCTACTACCTTTAGGGAGGTCTTTGACATGGCCCGTTTCTATGAATTTCTTCTCAATTTTGCTTACAGCGGACTGTGAAATTGGTCCTCGGTTGGAGTATTTATTATTAAATAACGTACATACTTCTTTCTGCGTACGTGCTTTATCTCCACAGCCAATCATTATTAGAATTTTTCAATTCTTTGCGTTTCAGTCAGCTTCATGTTGATAGATACAAAGACTTTTTGAATTCGTCTAATACAATAATACTATCAATCACTTGACAGAAAGTTAATTATGTCAAAGTGTCAAGGTAACTAGATTTTTAAAAATGGTAAAAATTGAAATTTTATTAATTTTCTAAACAAATACAAAAATCAATTACTGTACATAGTGATGGCTGAATAGGTATTCAAAAGACCTTTCAAATAATGTATTACAACACCCATATTTCCATTTAAAAATTTTAGCGATGACGTCATCACGCTCGTATAGATGACGTCAAAAATAGAAAGGTATCCTTACGAATAGCCCGTTTTAAAATAAAAATCGACGGGTTTCAGGATTTTTCCTTAAAGTCGCCGGTTTACGAAATAACGAATTTATTCCTTTCATTTGCACCATACTGTATATATTTATATATAGTGCCAAGAACAGCAATATTTATCTTCATAAATATAGAATAGTAACCGAACTAGTTCATGGTTGGCTGTATAAAAGCAAAAAGTGTTTCAATCAGTTTACAATTGACCGTTAGCGTCTCAGCTGTTATCAAGTTATTATTGGGTATTTACATATTACACTGGGTGCTCATGAACATTTAAGAGAATTTATAGGCTCGATGAAAATAATTATAGTAGCTAGAAAGCGCACACTTTATACAAATCAATGCTCTGAAGCGACTTTCGAGTGTGATAGCTCACCTATATTTACTATAATCCGTTTTGGTTTCAATATGATTTCTAGGTGACATTGGCTGCTTTGCAACTGCTCTCGAATACCTGAAAGACGACAAATAACTAATGATTGCGACATATAAATACATGTGAACTATCACAAACCTATACATGTCCTTTTCGGCCGATGACCTCATATTCATGATTTCCATGGAATTGCCATCTTTGTCTATTTCCCTTGAACTTCTCTGACTGTTGTCCGTCCCTTGTTCACTCGCTAAGGGTAATCCGTATTTAAGATCAATTTTTGATCCATACCGATGAGGACTCTGGTCCCATCTGGCAGCCGGTGGAGGGTTATACTTAGAGGGGCTGTTGGATATTATGGCGGGATTGTGGTCGATTTTCGACAGTGTAGTCTTCAAGTCATCGTGGGCGTTCGGTCCTATCCGAGAATTAGTTTGTTTATTGAAGGAATCGTAGCTCGATATCGAATCCTGGAAAATTAGATGGATTTACAAAACATTTTCATTGAGATCACGCAGTATAAATTTCAATTGAGGCGTTGACATTGAAAAGGAGGTAAGTGCCAAAATTGCCGAAAATTATTTTTTTCACTGAAACGATTCTAAATGCCAATGCCAATAGCGTTGAAAAGGAGGTAAGTGCCTATCACCTCTCCTTTAGTTTTGATCGGTGTCACAAGATGCCGCTGGTGGCAACAGAACTATCTATGTTATTGACATATCACATATGATTTCATTAGGGAATTTGAATTCCCAATTTTTCCCAATGAAGAATAAAAAAATATAGCGTTTTTTAGATAGGCATTACGACATGCGCATGCGCCAAGGTCGATATGTACGAAGTCCTACAAAACATACGTCGAAGTGCTCTGTGTGCCACGGTAACCAAGCGACGTTGACAGCTTCAGCGAACGAACGCATACTTGATCTATGGGTACAGCTTGATTCTGCGTCTGTGTCTGCTTCCCATCTTATCAATTTGATTCATAATTTGCAGCAAAATGAGCCGGAATATTCAAATTCGACAGTCAATCAATGAATTTTTTTGTAATATCGACTTATTAATACATTTATTGCAATTTTCCCTCATTTCGTTCGTAAAATCGACTTTCATTGTTATTTAGTTTATATAATAGGTACATTCAAAAAATATTGACGACATGCACATGCGCCGAGGGGTTTTATCATTCCTAGTGCCACGCAGTAGGGTGTCCTTCATTTTTTATTTTCGACCATGTAATAGAGAATTTTGCGTGACAAAAACAGTAGGTGGATACCGCTTGTGTCTTTACACGGAAGTAATTATATTCTGCTATATTTAGGACACGCAACTATCATTTATTGATTTTTATGCATATTTGAGAGCAAAAATCGTGTTATTTTTAGCTTTACGCTTATAAAATGAAAACTAATGAAGCAGTCTCCATGCTCTAAAAATACGAATTGTTAACGGAGAAAAATTGGAAAAATCATAAAAATCACAGTTTCTTAAAAAATGCATAATTCCCACATCCACACAAGTTGTAGAGTAGGCTCTCCGCGAGATAGTACGTCTTGATAGATACTTCATGTATGCACAACGTAGGCGTTGTCGGAGTTGCAGTAACAGTTCGATTTCAATTGTCCAAACATATTTTGAAACTAGAAGTATTGTAAACAAAATTTTTATTCTGTTTTAGTGTTAAAATGCAGCGGAATAGTAGAGAAATACCTGCAAATATGACTGAAAACGGTCGAGCGTGTGAAAGCGTTCGAATATTGGGGGTATACGCCAGTCGAGGGGACGAACGTATGCTATATATATAGGCGTGCCATATTTTTGGTGAGTGAAACCGGGACACATTAATATTGGATGGCCTTATCGGAGGGGGTATACCCCCCAGTAGAGCGGGGTCCTCCCCTGGAAAATTTTTGAAAAATCAGTAGCAAAATCGTGAGTTTTAAGACTTTTTTAAATCCTCGCAAGTGAAGGGAGGGGAAATCTTGAACCCTAAATTGTTAGTTCTACACACCTTTCAAAAATGAAATAGGCATATTTGCTATTCAAAAATATATATTTTTTCCGATCTTTCTAGAAAGAAGTGTTAATGAAATAAAATTTAAAATACTTCATAAAATTATTTAATTGAACAATCACCAAGTCTTATTAAGTTTATTTTTTTATGAAATCGCAGGACGGTTGAGGGTCGGAAGATTCTGAGTTCTCTTTATTCCGTCAGAAAGGTCCTCTTCCTTTTGTCCAAGAGATCAAGTATGAAGAAGAATCAAAGTTACATAAAAAAAGATAAACAAAAAGAAATTTACCGATTTTTGTCAAAAACCTTCCAACTGAGTTGCTGAGGTAATCCCTGAACACAACAGGCAATTAGATTTCTATATAAACTTCACAGCCTGGTATGGAATTCAATTCGAAGTTTTATGTTATGGAAATCAATTCAAAGTTTCATAAGTACCATTATGAAAGCACAACTTGGAGTCATTAGCGCCTATTTTATATTATATAAAATGAGTTAGCAAAAGAACATGAAAAACCATAACAATTAACAATTCAATTTTTTTTATTACTAAGTAGGTAGATTAGATCAAAATTTTGTTCACTCGAAAGTGTTTAGATTCACTAATTGAAATCAATGAGATATAGCATACTAGTATTAATAATTACCAGTTTTTTTAACTCAAAAATTGTAGCATTTTCCACGTTGTCAACTTTTCTGTGGTCCACACAGAATTTTGCACTTCAGCATTCCAATAAACTGATCGCTTGATCCAGTTTTGCTAGTCCCCGACAAGGCCCACTCTAGTCCCCAGTCGAAATAAGATTCTAAACCGTTACCGAAAACGCAGTATTTAAAATCTACTATCAGCGACACGAACCACGTTATTCTCCAAATTAATAAACTCCAAAACTCCTCGTTTCCGACTAGAGTGCAGTTTTATAAAATCAGCTTAATTAACATATACTTTCGATAGGTAGTAAATTCAATTATGGAAATGTGAACAGAAATCGTTTTCCCACTACTATAATTTTTAGAGCGACCTTGCGCTGTAGTTATATAAAAAATGAAGTACACCCTACTGCGTAGCACTAGGAATGATAAAACCCCTCGGCGCATGTGCATGTCGTCAATATTTTTTGAATGTACCTATTATATAAATTAAATAACAATGAAAGTCGATTTTACGAATGAAATTAAGGAAAATTGCAATAAATGTATTAATAAGTCGAATAAAATCCGTGAAAATTTAGCAGAAAAATTCATTGTTTGACTGTCGAATTTGAATATCCTATCCCGGCTCATTTTGCTGCAAATTATGAATCAAATTGATAAGATATCTCTATGGATGAGAAGCAGACACAGACGCAGAATCAAGCTTAAGCTATCAACGTCGCTTGGTTACCGTGGCACACAGAGCACTTCGACGCATGTTTTGTAGGACTTATCGACCTTGGCGCATGCGCATATCGTAATGCCTATCTAAAAAACGCTATAATTTTTTATTCTTCGTTGGGAAAAATTGGGAATTCAAATTCCCTAATGAAATCATATGTGTTCTATCGATATCCGTTGGAATTTTTAAAATCGGGCCAGTTACCAACTTTTTGTCGTGAGACTATAACCCCTTTAGCTTCGCCTCGGGGTAATAATGTATCATCTCTGCTATCGAGAAACCAATCAAATATCTCCAACGACAGATGTAGCTCGATGTACCAAATTGCAACAGCGATAATACTTAACCACAACCAATAAATTAATAACTGGTCTACATCGAATCATTATTTCAAAATATTGAACAATAATAACAAATAAAATCGATTCTTGGAGTAATTGAAAAATTAGGTCGTTTCAGTATGTCAGAGTAATTTCTAAACTATGATAACTAGAGTAAGGGTGGATAGGCTTGAATTTATTTCTTTTCAGCAGGGAAGAGCGACGTATACAAGTAGAATACCTACTTAGGGATCACTATAGCTACTAGATGGCGACAAAAAGTTCGAATAATTCCGCCTCCTTTTCATTTTACGTGCTTTAAATATTCTTTTTAATGCCTGGTCAGTTTTTCAAGAAGAAGGCAAATGTTCTTGCAGAGGTAAATCATCTCGAAAACGTCCGATCTCAACTGACCTGGTAGGAACAATACCAACTAAATTTTCCGGCCACACTCGCCTATTGGACATGAAATTCGATATATGTCTCTCTTCTCAGCTATCACCTCATGTCAGCGACATTTCCGCAGAACTACCGTCCGATCAGTCTTCTCCCGTCCATCGGCAAGATAGCGGAGGGAATCATCCTGCTGAGGCTGAAAGATCTCGCCAGAGAACTTGAACTCATCCCGGATGAACAATTCGGCTTCAAGTCTCGGCTTTCTTCGGTGCATCAAGTACTCCGCGTGGTGGAATACGCCAGTGAAGGCTTCAACTTGAATATGTCGACGGGCGTGACTCTGTTTGACGTCGCCAAGGCGTTTGACAGAGTTTGGCACGAAGGCTTACTATTCAAGATGCTAGAGGCTAATATTCCGCTCGGAGTTGTACGACTGGTCGCCTCGTTCCTCAAGAACAGGCGATTTGGCGTGCGACTTGGATGCGTACGTTCCTCGGAACGACCGATGGAAGCAGGAGTACCGCAGGGCTCTGTTCTCTCCCCGATGTTGTTTAACCTTTTCACTCGAGATATGCCCAGGACGCAGGGGACTACCCTAGCTCTCTACGCTGACGACACAGCAATCATGGCTAGAGCATGGCAGCCCTATTTGGTGAAGCAGAGACTACAGGAGGCCGCAGACAACTTGAACGAGTGGTTTGCGGACTGGTGTATCACTGCCAATCCGGAGAAGAGTACTGCCTTGTTCCTCTCCAAGCGACGCCAGCAACCAGAAGACGAGATCCTGATGAATGGCCAACCGATTCCTTGGGTGACCAAGGCGAAGTACCTGGGAGTTATCCTCGACCGAAGACTAACATGGAAGCCTCATGTGGACCACTGCACGAACAGAGCGAAGGCGATTCAGGCGAACCTCTACCCCCTGATCAACAGACGGAGCAAGCTCAGTATAGCCACTAAGATCCGGCTATACAAATCCATCATTCGACCGGCAATGACCTACGCATCTCCAGTTTGGGGATACGCAGCTCGTTGCCATATCAACAAGCTTCAGATCGTGCAGAACAAATCCCTGACGATGGCTGTGGACGCTCCTTGGTACGTCCGAACTCCCAGATTCACCGAGACTTGGAAATGCCGAGTGTAATCGAGTTCATCAGAGCGACGTCAGTCAAAATGTATGCTGCCTTGCCAACCAATCCGAACCCCCTCGTCACCAGACTTGGAGAATACGATGAAGACAGACCGTGGAAACACAAGAGACCCAGGATGATACTCCGAGAAGACCAGGATCAAGATTAAGGTTTTTCATTCCTGTCATTAGGACAGAGATTTCGAGTCAACTCACATGTAGTATTTTTAAGTTCAAACTGTAAAGTCGGTTGTGACACTTCTTGTCACAAATATTAATATGTTTCATCAATGTAAATTCAATTAGAACATAAGGTTATATAATGTAATTAAGGTACTTAAAATAAACGATTATGACAACAACAAAAAATATATCACCTCATCTTTTCAAGTTGTGAATAAGCGGCTCTACCATGAATACAAATATTATATCGTATTTGAAGTGTCAGACAATTTCCAGATAGAATTTGCTGTAGGTAGATTCTCACTTAGCTTTACCAGATTCAGTGTTTTGTTCAGATTTGAAATAAAATAGTGTCTACTGGTTGACGGATGGGTAAGCATTCAAAAATAAAGACGTGATATAAAATTTGAATTTAAAAAAGTGGAGAATCAATGTTATTCTTAATTATAGAAACTCATGGAAATCGGAAAAAATGGGATGATATCGATGAAATGTGTTATAAAGACGTGTTTTGTAAACGATTAAACAAACAAAACACATGCCAAGCTAGTGCATCTAGTATTCTTCAGTAGAAAATTCTGAGAAATTCGAAACAAATGGAATGATACTGATTCAAAATGGAATAAGGTTTGAGTGTCATATAAATACCACACAAAAATTATGAGAATATTGACCATTTCGCAATAAAATAATTCGTAAAAATCAATACAACTCATGTTATAATTACTTACTAAAAAGGCTCAATAATTGAGAAAATAACCACTAAACAAAAATAGTTATTTGTGTCAAGATTCAAATTAAGAATCATATGACATTCACATTAACTACTCACTGATTTTGAATTATGGCTTCTTTCCAATGAACTTAATTTGGTATTGAAATGCCCCTCCGTGTTGCCAGTTGGTTCGCCACCATCGGTACCTTGGTTTGTTTTAGATCCGAAGAGCCTCTCATGAGCAGACCTACTGAAATATATAGAAAAACTAGAATTTAATCGAAATTTTTTTCAAATGTATAGCACAAAACTTATGGACATCCTTTAAAATTTTGATCGTTTGTTGATCTCGTAGATGATATTTTTACTGTTGAAGAATTGAAATTCTATTATAAAAATATTTCATTCTTGGAATATAAAGGGTTCGAAATAAATCGAAAGAGCCAGATATCAAGTGCTCTTTCTCACAAATTCATGAGAAATGTATACAGTAAAGAAAAATAAACTTTTGGAATAAAAATTGACAAACGAGAAACTCCCAGTGAACAAATTATACAAAAAAACAAAAATAGACGATTTGGATGAGATCTTACGGCAATAGAATCATAGAATCAAATTAAGTAGCAAACATTCAACTATAATTAAGAAACAATATAGTCTGTCCAGCGACCGTTGGCGTGTACGTCACGATCGACGTCATTGTATATGACGTCGATCGTGAACACTGTTGCCAGACGTAATAAATAATCTTAAATCTAAATAGCTAACCCAATTTTCAACAAAATGAGATATCTTGCATGTTTGACATGGCGGGGATTTTTAGCGGTAAATTCAAATTGACCATTATTCCCTACCAGAATTGTCTATCTATATGGAATCCATATTCATCGATCGATAAATCAAACTTAATTACAAAATCTTCTAGGTTACTCGGCGACTGTCAAACGTGAAATGCCGATTACTGGAGCGTTGATCGAGAGGGTCCGACAACATTGCAAATTTTTCAATTAAATGACAACTTAACAAACATTCAACTTATTTTCATTACTCGGAATGTTAGTTTTTCTTGAGAGATACATACGATTTGATATGTTAAGAACAGAATATTTGTCGAAATGGATGATCCGGTCACTATCACCATATAACTACTTTTTCAGAAAATTACTTACGACAAATATGAATTTTGACCATTTCGAATTTTATTTATTTGGGTAGGCAGCCTTGCGTCGTTATTTGCGCATGACTGTGACGTACACGCCAACTTAGACTAGACAGACTATATACTGTGTTTTTATCACTGTTTTTATAGAAATGTTTGCCACTGCAGTTTTATACTACATTTGCAAGCAAATTAACATTTTAGGCATTGTACAGTTTTCATAATAGTAGACAGGTGTTAACAGGGAGGGGTTAGAAGATTATCATTACTGGGAATTTAATATTTTAGCTACACAAATCAAAGGCTCAATACTACCTATTCTAGATAACATCAAATAATCATTATTTGATGTTTTCTAGAATAATGTTATGCTCATTTATCAGCACGAAATATGAAATTCCAGATAGCGATAATTTTCCAACACCTTCCTTTGTATACCTGTCGATATTTAAACACTGTATAATTTCCAAAAACCAAGTAGGTACATTACTATGAAAATGTAGTATTACTAGAAAACTTTAGTAGCAAACATTTAAATAAAAATAGTGATAAAAACAAAGTATATTGTTTCTCAGTTTTAATTGAAATTTATTATCACAATATTAGAAAATATCTACTTTCAACATGATCTTTGACAAACTGTGAATAAATAAACAATAAAATAATTCATAAAATAACTTGTTCCAGATAATTATATTGATACAAAAGTTCTGAATAATTTTTAAAGAAAGATATATCAAAATCGATTCAGCCATTTCGGAGATAAGTCCGGATAAACAAACACAAAAATTTTAAAAACGCGTCTATGGGCTACGTGCAAATAATCAAACGAGCTTAACAAAAATTCTTTATTTCGAAATCACAGACAAATAATTCAGTTTCATTGGTTTGTATAGATTTTACTTACTCGATTTCTGAATGCTGTTAATGAACTGTACCTACTTCCCAATACTAACACGCCTATAATTCTTCTGAAATTTCTACAGAGAACTAATTCAAAACTTTGAAATATACTCCATTCAAATGCTTTTTATTCCAAATGGATGTAAATCATTGTGAAATATGAAAGTTTCACCGCGTCAAAGAACAATTCACAACCAACAACGAAGTCAAGCAGCCGAAGTGCTTAAGAGCCAGTAATATGATCATTGAAACCAAGTTTTAGCTATGTCTCGCTAGCAATGCAAAAATTAGGGCTTTCAAGGTGCTACTTAGGTGCCAAGTTTAAAAATTAGGTGCTCTGAAATTTTCACCACAACGAACTGCTGAAAATTGCGTTTCTAGCAAAACGTATTGCTAGCAACGCAGTGACAATAATCAATCTACAACAGATAGAAAGAATGAATTGCTAATTAAGTGATGCAGATATAGAAAATTCTATTGGAATCATACTACTAAGAAAGTCGTTATTTAATTTTTTGAATTTTTCCGGAAATTTAAATCAGGTTTATTAATAATTCAACCTAATAAATTGCTTTCAATAGCACAAAGGTTAGGTTATGTGAATAATTTAGAAATTTGCGTAAATAAAGTGCTTTCACTAACATAAAATCGTTAGGGTAATCATAGAAAAAAAAGTGTGGATACCTGATAATGAAAATCCCGTAACACGTCAAGATAGTTATAAGAAAGGTTGAATCACGGTCCAGAATTAAGTGCTAATTCAGATCTTTTTCGATAGTCTGTGGTGGTCTTTGTACCTATAGTAGTAACGTTACATAAGTCTACACTCAACTGCTGGCCAACACTTAATTAGCACTTAATTATAAACAATTGATAACGAACAAAAAGTAAATAACTTATGTTTAGGCTATTGAAAGCACTTAATTCTAAAATTATTACGAAACCTGATTTCAATTTCCGGATTTTCGCATTAGCTTTTTTTTTGAATTAAAAAAAAATATATAGGTATATATATCAAAATTGACAGTGCCTATTGAATTGGAAAAAGTTGATTGCATAAAATATCTTGGTCTCGGTATTGATGAATCACTAAGCTGGGAAAAACATCTGAAAAAGCTAACCGACATTTTTTTAATTGTGATCCCAGTCGTTAAAAAATGCAGATCATAACTCGCTGACAAAACTAAATATCTGATTTATAATACGTTTTTTCTAACACACTTTCGATATTTGATATCTGTCTGGGGATCATGTTGTAAGACTGCCTTTGAGAGGATGCAAGTACTTCAAAACAAAATACTGAAGGTTTTATCCAATTGTAACATGCTGACTGCTACCGAGAAATTATATAAAGAGTTAGACATCGATAAACTAAAGGCAATATTAAAATTAATACACAAAAGCTTGTATGGTAATCAAAAAACGAATACACATTTTACATATAAATATGAAATACATACTTATTGTACGAGAACACGAAATAATCTGTACTTACAATGTATTAGAACCAATGTGAGTTTCTTCAGTCCTGTGCATTGTGCAATTAGATCATTTAATGATTTGCCATATAATTTGAAAACAATTCGTAACTTTAAACATTTTCTTAGGAATCTAAAATAATCCTTAAAAAATAAAACTTGATTTAACACAATATACCTGTTTTGCTGCAAATACCTGATTATTACTGATGTAGACTGTTCATGTTTTGTTATAATAGGTTTTTCCACAATTTTTTTTTTATTGAAAATGATAGATTTCTAGGTCAAATGAACCTCTACAAATTTTAAAAATATATAATCAAAAACTTTATTCGTAATTGAAATAACTGACCGGTTCGAGGCTAGAAAACGTTACCCCGGCGTAAGGCTAGGCGCGTGACGTCAGATACCTGCTGCTAATATGCGACGGATTTCCGGTAAAACTGACTGTTTATTTTAAGTAATATTTTTCGTATTATCGTAGTTAAATTTCTGTGTGAAAATATGGTGGCAAGGAAATGGTGATTTGTACCTGGGTGCACAAACACTACCATTAGGACGGCAACGAAAATATTTGTAAGCGTCCCAAGAGAAATAAGGAAAAGCGTGGTTTGCGGCTGTAAGACGGAACTTTAAAAAAGTGTCTTGGTCATCTACTTTATATTGTTGCGAGGATCACTTTAATGTAAGTAATATCTAGACATATTTTTTGCTGAATATAAATGAATAGGAGTTTTGTTTTTAAGCTTGAACAAGATATGCAAAATTATTTAGAATATACATTTAGCAAAGTAAAGACACGAATGAAAGATGATGTTGCTCCTCATATATTTGCCTGTCACCCAGATAAGTCAGAAAATAAAACACCTCGAATAACTAGTGAAAGAAGGGCGCAGAAAAGAAAAGTTGAAGAGTTACTGTGCAAATCTACAGAATGTTTGGAAGACGTGCCAGAACCGTCAACTTCTCATAACGCACAACCCACTGATTCGCACGACAGTAAAACTGACTTAGCAGCAAGATGTCAAGTAGCAACTCAAACTCAAATATTACTTCATTTCAAAAGCAAAAGTACTCAAGTCTTATTTTCAACACCACCACTGGATTGAGGCTGATTAATAGAGAGATATCGGTAACCCAAATAGCGTCAGGCAATATTAGAGCATACGTATTTTGACATTTAACCTATGCGCGATTCGATTCTTAACGCAACGTCCCTAAATAACGTTACCGCCAGCCCTAATTTACGGAGCATAACGACAGACGGTATTTGAAATAGCGCCTAACAAATTAACATGCCGGGCATGCGCAGCGTTTTTTTTTAAAGTTTAAGGTTATGTATCTTTGTTGTTTTTTTGTACTTACTACCAATATAAACGTACGACTGTTTTAATTCCTTCATTTGATTTTTAAGTAATGGTAAATTAATAAAATACAAACTCTGGGATCTGTAGAGCGTGATACAATCTGTAAATATTGTCTTTCTCAAACCTAAACAAAAATTTACAGTCTTCATCTGGAACTTCGTCTAATGAAAAACGCTGTTGGGCATCAACATCTTGTTGATCCCTTATAATGTTCATCAAAATAGCGGCTTCAATGTCTTGATCATTTCCACCACCAATAATTATCACTTCACGATCTTCATCCATTGCGGAGATTCTAGTGGAAGTTAGGAAAAAGGATTGAAAATAAAATGAATCTATATAACAAATATAATATTCGTCTTTTATTGGAACAATAATAATTCAAAAAAACCCCGGATATGGCTAAGGTAAACGCACAAATTCAATTAAAAACATAAAAACTGACAAGACAAACAAAAGACACAATAACAATAAAGCATAAAGCTGGTTAAAAGGTTAAGTCACATTTTCGAATAGCGCGGGTTCTGTGAATTAGGGCACGGTAAAACATCGCTGCCGATAACTGTTAAATAAAACTAAAATACCGCTTGACGTAAAACCAATACCGCAGGACGTTAATAACGTTCACAGGCGCTATTCGTTTTACCGATATCTCTCTAATATCGGTATTCGAAGAGAGAAAATCGGACACCATAAGCACGTCTACGTTTCTGGAACCCTTCCTCCATATTTACACAAAATAAAAAGCTCTTTATAACGTTCTAAATAATAAGTACACTATTTTGTAACTGTCGTAAAGGCAAACACACAAAAATGTTCTTTTTAAGGATATGAACGATATAGATTATCCTTACGAACGTGCACTGCAGCATAGAGAGAATTTGGCGCCGGACGAGGCAGCAGGTATGTGACGTCACGCCAGTGAGAAGGCGTTTATCTCAACCAAACAAAACAATCAACTTCAAAGGCCGCTGTTATATTTCGAATTGATGTTTTTTAAAGCAAACTTCGATTATTGTTATTATTACATTGAAAACTTGATTTTACACTACTTTTATTGTAAACTAATTTTTTTGTGTAAATCTTATATTTGTGTGTGAATATTTTTACAGGCTGAAGCAAGTTTATTATTGTCGGTGTTCAAATATATTTATAATGAATTTAAATATATTTATAATCTCGGGGCCAGATTTGTATACTGTTTAGAGATGGGAAGTTAGGATTAAGGATGAATATCAATAAAGAGTTTAAAAAAGAAAATTTTTAGTATAATTCCAATGTAATTTTCTGTACCTGCAGCACTTACTTATATTCGTTGTAGCTATATTATTGTCACTGCGTTGCAAGCAAAACGTTCTGGTAGCAATACAATTTTCAGCAATTCGTTGTGGTGAAAATTTTAATGCATAATTAGCATCTAAAAAGCCCCTAATTTTTGCATTTTCTAAACGCAAATCCCTGACTGTGCGTTGCTAGCGGGACAGACCTCCTAGTTTTTTATTCAGCAAATACCCAGATCATCCATCGAATTAATGCATTATACAATTTCATTAATAATATTTTAATGGTAATCGAAAGAATTTCAATCTATAGAAAATGTAACTCTTTATTAAAATGTGAAAAGTTAGGAATTGTCCAATCAAAAAAGATGTCGACTTCTTGCTGAATTCCACGAGCATCATGCAAGCGTTTAATTACTGAATATTATATCCAGATCATAAGCAAAAAGTAAGAATTTCATAGATAAAAATTTTATGTCATTAATTAATAAAGCAAATAGCAAAGGATTCGAGTGATGACCATTAGATGCAATAAACTACTTTAGAACAGTAATAAATACATTACAGTTCAATGCGCATGAATGATATCAATATGAATTTGGATTAAGGATTAATAACTTAGTTCAGATTAAAAATATTTCACAACTATTTTTTTTTCTTCCACATACATCTTCTCGTAGCTCTCTTTGAAGTATATTTGTTAACTTACCCATTTGGAATCTTGCTTGGTGAAGTAAGAATCCCCAACGGTTTGGCTCCCCTGTCCACCCTTGGCGGTAAATCTGGAATGTGCCCGTATAAACCCTCCTTCGATGGAGTCCTGGTGGGAGTTAGCTCACCTACTTCTTTAATCTGATACTGTCCCATAGGTGCTCCAATCATCGTGCTCTGCTGCCTACGATGCCTCAAATTAAAGTCCGCTAGCTTTCCATTTTCGTTAAATTCGTCCCTCAGCTCGGTCATTCGTTCAGAACTGTAGTCATTCCTGGAGTCTTGTTTAGGATATTCCCCTTTCTCATACTCTTGACTTTGTGGGGACGAGTATAAACCAGATTTGTTGAAAACGGTCTGGTCTATGGCAGAAGGAATATCCTGACTGGATAAACCGTAATTTGGATCTTTGATGGTTGGTGTTTGAGGATCCGTATCCAGGTTTTGGTTGTTGAATCCGTATCTACTGTCATAGCTCGGCTACAAGCATAATATAGATAGTTACATAAAACGGCATCATTCAGAAGTCTTATACAAAAATTATATTTAAGTTTAAACGTAGTAAAAATAAAATAAATATTGTTTTTCACGAATAAGTTCAGACAGATATGAAACTAAGATGGAACCGATTTAAAGATTATGTTAGTTCAAATATTTCGATTTATACATTTATATATAGGTATATATATATATATATATATATATATATATATATATATATATATATATATATATAAAAGAGGAAGTCTTTGCTGACCAGTTAGGATAAAGCTAGGAGAAATCTCGTTGGGTACGCAGCATGCAGGAAGTATACTCTTATAACACATTTTCCTTAGCGTGGTTCACCTTTTCTATGTTCTCACTTTAGCCTCACTTTTTAGTTATATATTTTTTTAATTTCATTTCACTTTCCATGCCGACGATGTGAATACCGGTATGATGTAGTGTTTAAAAACAATTTTACAATGATTTGAATTTTAATGTGACTGTTTGTTTCTGCCTTTAATTGTACAAATTTGGTGATGATGGCATTTATAAGTTACTCTCACTGACTTTGTTCTGAACATGTGCACTTCTGTTGTTAACGTCAAGATTAAATTTGTTTTAATATCTTTGCATACAATCTCATGGACAATGTAAGTTAATTGTTGTTTTTTCCACTATCTGTCCTAGTTCACTTTGTAATAATATTGTAGCATTCCCTGATGATGACAATAAACATTGTCGAAATATAAAAAGTGTTATAAGAGTAATATAGAGTGTTATAAGAGTATACTTCTTGCATCCTGCGTACAAAACGAGTTTTCTCCTAGCTTTATATATATATATATATATATATATATATATATATATATATATATATATATATATATATAATATAATAATATATATATATATATATATATATATATATATTAATATATATATATTATATATATAAATATATAATATATATATATATATATATATATATTTATATAATATATATATATATATATATATATATATATAATGAGTTAGAGATGGAAAACTTTTATTAATCTGCATATCTAGTTTTTCAGAAGGTCGTTGTAACCCAGATCATACTCTAAGAATATTATTCTTCTTTATTTCATGATATGATAAGTTAGCTCAGTTCACACTTAGACTCGTAAGCATGCCTATACATATACTTTATTGATCATGAACACTCTTCAAGTTCATATACTATTTATCTGATTAGGATGAAAATTTTGTGAGTTCAGAGCACGCCCGGAATCTGATCATGAAGGTTCATATCATCTAGGATGAAGAAAATGAAACGTTAAAAAAAGGTAAAGGAGCCGTGACGCAAATAACCATTCCCTAAACAAGTTGATGACCGGAGTCACAAAATCGTATATGAAACGGAGATTGTTCTAGTTTACGAAACCTATCCGATTTCATAATCTGCGGAAAACTTAGGATATGCAATTAGAAAAAATGATATCTTAAGTAGGCGAATTAAATACATAGGAAACGAAATGAAGATAATGTATTGATGAATGAATATCTCTATGGATGCGATTTAGCAGGTGGCTCATTTTCTATATTATTTTCAATTAACTTTCTGTGTGTTTTCTTTGGTTCTGATTATATAATGCGGCCAGAATTAAATAAAGATATAGACACTTCTTAATTATTCCTTCTTCGTGCAATTACAATTAGATGGACTTTTGAAAGCAAATTCTAAAGAAGGATGATAATTATGATGGGGTTTCAAAAATTTCAGACAATTATTGAATTTTTTAAGCGCTTGCATCATGTGATTATTGCAATTCGATGTCACCATGTTGACTAATCTGATCAGATTATTTTATAGTTCAATCTCTTGGGAACTACTAGTTTGTTATTTAGAGGTGATGTCGTTGGCATTTTTCAATGACATACTTTTTCAGAATGTCTTATCTATGTTGTTTCCCTACAAGAATATTATCCCAAAAATCTTCAGAGTCAAAGAAGGGACATGTAGTTGTATATAGATTAATTCTAAATTAACCGAAAGGTCGCTACATCAGTAGTGTATGTTTGTTGTGTATAGTTATGAAATCATAGAGCTGAAACAATTTTCGTTTCCTATACGATTTTGAAACTCCGGCCACCTACTTATATACGGAATGGGAACTTCATGGACTGTTCATCAATAGTCATAATACAGGGTTCACCAGGCGTCATCCTCGATGATAGTCAACCAATTTCGGCAATCGTCGGCGACTATCAAACACCAGCTAAGATTGTAGGTTAACTTGAACTTGTATATCACATAATATGAACACTACAAAGGAGCAAATACATTGCACGTTATACTAAATCAACGAAATAGCAATAACTTAGCTTTGATGCACATCCACAATTCAAGGAGCTCAGTACAATGCTTCCACTGTCCCATTCGAACATTGGATCTTTGGAAATTTTGAATATCATTGTTATATGCAACTCACAGTCAGTAAGCGTAAAAAATGAAATCAAATATTAATGAAAAATTCAAGCAATGTTACTCATTTAAAAGACTGCAAAAATATTTCATCAAAACGAGAATGACTGCAGATTTTGTTGTAGATGAAGATGAACGTGAACTGGAGATTATTCATTCAAAAAACATTCCGCAATTGGACTTGAAAAAAAAATGGATATCAACGTTCCAAATACGACCAAGGACTTTCAAATGAAAACTGGTGGGAGCACCATTTGACGTAGCAGAAAGAACCTTCTAACCATTCAACAGAAATGTTGAATGTACTTATATGTAAAACACAATTCACATTTTCTAGTTAATTGAAACATTCCTTATTCATCAGGAAATGTGCTAAATTAGTATGTCGTAAAAATAATATAGGGCATGTGTTATAAAGGATGTTATTTGGGATTTCCTAAAAGGCGTATGTAACTTTAGGATGTTTAACTGTGAGTCATGATTTTCGGCACACACAATGATTTTTGATAAAGAAGAAATAAAAAACATACATACTTAAAAGGTTATGTAGAAATAAAAATCCGTATCTGTAAACTTCATGAAGAAAATTTTACATTGAGTGTGTTTCACTTAAATTAAACTCCATATTGATCATTTTCAAACACCTGATTTTGACAGGTCCGCCATTTTGGCTGGAGGACAAACAAACCATTTACGACTATCAGTGTTCTGAGTTGTTCGCTTACGTTTGTTGAAGGTAAAAGTATTAAAAAACTTTGAATCATAAATTTATATTGAAAATGGAATGAAGTACTTATTATCAATCACTTACTGCCGATATTAAGAGCCGCTACGATCAGAAAATCAAAATTATTGATGATATAGACCCCTATCTCTTGGAGTCCAGCTCTCAAAGATTTGATATCATTTTCATCAATTCCAAGTTAAATATCCATCCATCGCATATGGTTAATTATTTATCCTTCACCCACAGTTTTTTATTACTGTACAAGTAAATGAAAGATATAAAGCTTGCAAGCGTTTCAAATTGTATGACGCAGGGACTAGTCCGGAGAAATTTATGGGAAAAGAGTGAACGAAGCAGCTTTGTAGTATATGGCAAGTAAGCATGTATTTTTAATGATATTTCATTAGGTTTATTCTCATACTAATGAGTGTTCTTAATGTTATAACTAAAAGTAAACTTTTATTATTTCAGGCTGAAACATTTTCACAACGTCTCAAGAAAAAGCTTCTGAATTCATGGGTTATTATATCCTAAACTGCGTTAGTATTTCCAGTGGGACATTGCCACTTGTATGGCAGGCTTTAGGAGAAGTGTGCAGTCATATAGCAGCAATTGTTTTCTCCTTCAACCCGCTCTCAGTCTAAGGATGAAGAAGGCGGTTGTACCTCAAAGCTTGGCAATGTAGCCTGTCTATATCTATATGATATGTCTATATCTTCATATTGTTCCCCAGAAAATAATATACTTTCATGAGGGTCCTAATTGCTGTCATATAAACAATTACAGCAAAATCACTTGATACTCTCTCTACTTGCTTTTTTCGGTTTAACGAACGTTTAAATCTGCTGACTGAGTTTACCAACAGGCATTGGCAATTGTGTACCCCCATATTTTGGGCTTGGAATTCCAGTCAGGTTGTCTTTATCCAAATAATCATTATACACCACTGTTGTAGAGTAGATATCTTCATATTCAGGAGGTACGTGTTTATAGCGGATGATTATTTCCATCTTTTAGTATATACGACGAAGTTCATAACGAATTTCTGCACATTTTTCAGTCTTAAGCGGTGAATTGTTGTTTCCCAATATCTTTGGTGGGTTGGCGCTCTGGATTGTTACCAGCCCGAGTGTTACTGACCACGATTTGTATGGGGAACAAATTAGAAATTTGTTAATTTCACTCCGAGTCAAATTAAGCTGCACTTGATGAGATCTAATAAGATCGAAACAGCTTGTATGCAGATTTTGAGTCGGGTGACTTGACAATTTTCTATAATTCCACCGTTCGATAGTGAATGCAGATTTTTGCTTTTGCTGGAATACGTATAACCAGGCTTCCTTGGAAAGCTGTTGGTAATTTTTTAAAATTATTAAAGAATTTCCTTTGTTCACTTTATGTAAAATTTATCCCAATAACTCTGCAGGAGCCCCTGAAAAATATTTTTAAATAAAGAGTTTCAATCTTTTTCACTTTATTCAAAAGTAAACTTACCTGTTTATAATATGTTTACAACAGACTCGTGCCTATATTTCCAATTTGATTTTCACTACAATTGCGGTCCCCTTTTTCAATGGCTTTAATCCATCTCTTGCCTTTCTCGTTGATACAGCATTTGAATTAATCACCAGCATTCTTGGAGGACAGCCAGGGATTCTTATTAAAAATCTCACTTTGTTCTCGGTTTCCTCTTCATACCACAATTAACCACGGCACAAAACGATGGAATTTTCTCTAATAAACTCCAACAATAATGAAATAATCAGAAAAAACTTTAAATTCGACAAACAACTCAAAAAGTTATGAAACTTAAATGACAGTTCAGCACAACTGTTTGCATAACAATGGTTTGTTTGTCCTCCAGGCAAAATGGCCGAAATCGCGTGACGTCATATGAAAATGGTCAATTGAACGAACTAACCTGATAAGGCGGTAAAACATCTGTTGTACTGTTGTCAGCCATAACAACACTTGGATCAGAACTAGCCTTCGCCAATCTTCCAGGAGCAACAGAATTGATTCCTGTTCCGAGTCCTCCACCTGGTGGCCCGGGACTGTGTTCTAAATCACTTTCAGGCGAACTTGCATACGACAAACGTAAGGAAGACATGGGGAAGAGGAAATCATCTGATAATGATTCTTCAGGCTGAAATTATTATGTACACTTTTGTTAGTTGGATACACACACAAAACATGCTGGTAATAAACACAATTTCACACACAAAAAATGAGTATGGATGTATCGGATTAACATATCTAATTAATAATAAATTGTAATGAAATTTCATGCCTTCTTTATTATTTGAAATTGAGACTTTTTGAGTAAGTGAATTTAACCAATAATGTTGAGAAGTCAAACGATGAAATATCGAAATAATCTCAATCAGTATTGTGAAATATATTTCATTTTCTTCAAGAATATTGTTCAGTATATCTTTTTTAGGAACATAAAACCTATTTACTGATTATACTAAATCCTCTTTCGAAAATATCGATCAATTAAAATTATATACATTATATGCAATCTTCCATAATCAGGATCAAATTTATTCCTTTGAGTAGATAAATAACGTATATTTAAGTATGATATACATGATTTTGCTCATATCTTAGTAAGTAATGTAAGACGAGTTAGTTGATTTCTACATCCAGGAAAAATAATTAATCTGTCTTGTGCTTGAATTATCAGATAATTATTTGCATCATATTCAATAAGCTGTATTTTCAGAATGCCTACAATGCACAAAATAATTACAATAATAAAACTACATGAAAAGTTCACTAGTATGAAATGCTGTCTAGGTGAAAGAAAATCGAACCCAGCATTCTACGTTGACATCTCCGGACTCAATGTTGTTAAATTTTTGAACCAGAAAAAATATTTTAATTCTAATGACGACTAATGAAATTTTAATAATCGGAGATTATTTTTTATTTATACTTATACCTCTAATTACTGTTACAAATAGATTATTCATTTTATAACATGCTACCATGACAATTGCCTGATCCAACAGTAATTCCCCAAGTGGAGTTAACTGTTTAGTGTTTCGACAACATGAAATTTCAATTCATCTAGACGGTTATCAACCAAATATTGTAACAGACAGGTGTTTTCTTTACTTTTATAGATAAACTATTTAAGACTATTTCATGAACTTTAATAAACCGCAAAAATGTATCAATTTTCATTTGTTGAACTGAAAGAAAAAATTGGTAACAATTTATTTATCTGTCAATCTGAATGAAATGAATTTTGTAATGAGTACACCTCAATTTTGACTTCGAAACTGAATTTAATTCTAAAATATTGTCATGCTGAACATTGGAGTGATATATACACATTTCTCTTCTAATAACTGAGATTGAATTCTCGCACATCACTTGGTGAAACATCATAAAGAATAAAGTATAAACTTTAAAATAAAAAACACTTGGCTTATGTTTCACTATATAAAAATTGAAAGAGCACTCAAAACATGCAAAACAGAAATGGCTGCAGGGCCAGATGGAATCCACATTGAGACTCTCAAACTCTTGAACGAGCAGAATATAAAGGTTTTGGCTAAGCTTCTGAATCAAATATACAAGAGCGGAAATATCCCACGCGACTGGTTGAAGTCCGACTTCATTCCCATACCGAAGAAAGCAAATGCACTTACATGTGAAGATTTCAGGTTACTCAGCCTAATGAGTCACGCATTAAAACTTCTTTTAAAAATCATAAACAAGCGGATATTCAAAAAATGCGAAATAGATCTGGATGACGCACAATTCGGCTTTAGAGAAGGAATGGGCACGAGGGAAGCACTGTTCAGCCTATCTGTACTGTTACAGAAATGTCGAGATCAACGAAAAGAAGCTTTCATCTGTTTTATCGACTACAAGAAGGCGTTCGACAGAGTCGAACACACAACCCTGTTGAACATCTTAAAAGAAAAGGGTCTCGATAATAACGACATCCAGTTCCTGCAAAATTTATACTGGGACCAATCAGCAGCCATCAGAGTCGAGGGGGACAGAACAGATGATGTACCTATTCATAGGGGAGTGCGACAGGGATGTGTTTTATCGCCCTCACTATTTAATATATATTCTGGCTACATATTCGATGAAGCTCTACAGGACATGGAACACGGCATTAGAATAAACGGACATCTGATTAACAACTTACGTTTTGCAGATGATACCGCCATTATAGCCGATAGCTCAGAGGGACTTCAACAACTATTAAATCGAATCGACAGTAGGAGAGACTTGGGCTTTAAAATTAATATAAAGAAGACAAAAGTAATGGCCACCACTAGAAGAACCAATCCAGCACCAGATATATATATATATATATATATATATATATATATATATATATATATATATATATATATATATATATATATATATATATATATATATATATATATATAAATATACTACCGATCGAAAACGTAACCAAGTTCAAGTATTTAGGTACCTGGGTAACATCTGATCTGAATCCTAGTACAGAAATCAGATCGCGCATTGAACAGACCAGATCAGTATTCAATAAAATGCGACCAGTGCTTTGTAACCGATCATTGAACTTGAAATTGCGCCTTAGATTGGTTAATTGTTACATCTATTCCGTTTTGCATTCACGGATCTGAAGTCTGGACTCTAAAGGCTGAAACACTAAGGCGCCTGGAAGCATTCGAATTGTGGGTGTATAGAAGGCTCCTAAAAATATCGTGGACAGACCACATCAGTCATGAAGAAGTTCTGAGAAGAATGAGTAAGGACAGAGACTTAGTTGTCGACATAAAGAAGAGAAAAACCACGTACTTGGGACATGTAATCCGGAGTGATAGAATGAAGCTGCTGAAAATAATAATGGAAGGCAAAATAGAAGGTAGACGAGGTATAGGAAGACGCCAACATTCGTGATTGAAAAACATAAGAGACTGGACCGGACTAGACTCACATTCCTTATTCCGAGCTGCTCAAAACCGGACCTATTTCTCCGAGATTGTTGTCAACCTTCACTAAGGTGAAGACGGAACCGAAAGAAGAAGATATAAAAATAGTCAGTCTTGATAATTAGTTCATAACTCGAAACATGTCGACTATTCGTTATTGCTAAATACAATATCTGAATAGTTTTATATAGTGAAACATAAGCCAAGTGTTTTTTATTTTAAAATTTATACTTCATTTCTTTTCTACTTGAACTGTAACATTTCATGACATGTATGTTATGCTTATACTTTTGAATGTTCACGATTCAATAGTTCGGTACACTAGTGATAAGATATTATTGATACGTTATAATTATATTTCCCCGAGACTCTCTTCTTCTGCAATAGTTGTGCAACTCTTCTTGAAACTGCTCCGCAATTCTAACAAATCATTACCGTTGAGGAAATTTTGAAACTTGTAATCGTCGAAAATTTCAGGCTGTTCGTAAAAATTATCGTTCGAATCATCTTCGCAATGAAATTCAAGATCACAATAAGCATTATTCGCAGGCGATAAAGCATCAGACAAACTCAGCGCATTGTTAGTCTCATTAATATCGAAACTTTGCCGTGAAAATCTACTTGCATAATGTGAAGGAAAATTTTGATAGTCGCTACTGCCCAACGTGCTCTGGGAGTATCGATGGACGGAAGTAATCGGGTAACCGTAGTTGTTACTGTGCATGAAATGAGGGCTACTGTACATGGAGAGGGGAGCCCGTCTTTTCTTCTTATATCTTTGAGTGTAATAGGACGGAAGGGAATTGGTCGTTTTAGCGAATATCGGTATTGGGGTTATTGCTATGCAAAGTTTATCGAAGAATTCCATTGGAAACTGAAATTAACAAAACAAGAAACAATTAGGTACTGATGAATTTTAATATACGAATGTATGTATTCTCATTATAAGTCAGATTCAACCATGCAGAGGAACGATGACCTAGCTCAACTTATCCATTATATATTGCTTACGTATTAAATTGATGTCTAATGACATGTCTACTATATGATAGTTCATGGAATATCAAATAATTTATGCTGAGTACTATCCTAAAAATATACTCAAATTACAATTGATACAAAAAATACAGATCTAATAGCTGGTTTGATGGGGATTACCAAATATTTTAAATAGCGATGACGTGTAGGTATATAAATTTGAAGATTCAAAATGTCGCATGCAACGGATTTTTCGTACCGGTGTCTCCGGTATTATAAGGAAGGCATCTTTGAGATATAAATAAATATATTTACAGTAATAGAGCAAGATCCCAGAGCCGCAAGACGTTACTTCTTTTCTCAGCGATAATATTTGTGGGATGAAGTAGTGCTCGTATGTACTTTCAGTGTACCTGCTTTTCCAGGTATCAGGTGCTAAAGATGGAAAAAAACTCAACTCTTTTTTCTCAGTCTTGATTTTTATATATGATACTCAGGGAACTATTTCAATACTTTATGCAAGCAGCCAGACCGATCGTGTCCCTATGAGTATGACGCTATGAGCGAAATGTCATGATTTGCTCATTTAAGCGCGATAGTGATTATGTATGCATTTCGATCTCCCTTCTATACTCTCGACGTTTCGGCTCCTTTTGCGAAGCCATCTTCCTTACTGTCATAACATTTCGCTCATACTGTCATACTCATAGGGACACTTTATCTGTGTCTGGCGGGATGTTTGGCCCATACGATCGGTCTGGCTGCTTGCATAAGCATCCAGACTGATCCATCTTTAGCACCTGGTACCTGGAAATTAGCCGTCGGCACAAGGTATCAGGCATCCATATACTGAAAGTACATAAGAACACTACTTCATCCCATACATATTATTGCTGAGAAAATAAGTGACGTCTGGCGGCTCTGGGATCTTGGACTATAAGTTAACAACATGCATCAAATATTCATATATTATTGTTCAATGCGCATAGGTTTCTGCTTCAATCTCCTTCCACTGCGTTGACAGTACGCAGCTAGTCTCTCGTCAGTCGAGAATGGAGTGAAGCGCTTCGTCGCTGCCAGCTGGTCAACGCTACTTGTCGGGCGGAACAGCTATGGATTGGTCAATACCTAATCTACGAGGATTTACCGACAATCAGTACTTGTTGGACGGAAGAAACTTGTCAATACCCAATCTCAGGAACTTTGTCGGCAATCAATATTTGACAACGGACAGGAGTAAAGGTACACCCACATAGAAAGCAGGTAACTGGTTACCGGCTAGCGGTGCTGAAAACCGGTGCCGGTTTTCTCGCTGGGTACGTACATATAAAACACTAGTTACCCGCCAGTAAATCCCTCGATTGTATTGTAAGTCAGTTTTATTTTGTTGTCCCAAGTTGGCAACTCTATCCGTTTATGTTATATGGGGAATACCTCGACTGTATTATTCGTCATTTATATTTTGTTTCCGTTGCCAGTTTTCATTAAGTGTTTTAAACACGTAATACACAGGAGCGAAACTACGAAACTATCTACCTACATACATACGAACACACACACACACATATATATATATATATATATATATATAAATATATATATATATATATATATATATATATATATGTAATAATAATAATAATAATCCTTATTTTCAACAATCCCTGCGACACCCTCCCAATCTGGAGGTGTGTAGCACTGAAATGAAAAAAGTCAAACAAGCAAAGCTACAAACAGAATACATTAACAATCACATCAATAACATATCTGTTGCAACTAAACTATTCGAATTAAGTAAATATAATTATTGTTTTTTACAGAAAATTTCAAACTCTTGTAGGTTATATGGTTCACATCTTAAAATAAAGCTGTAAATAGTTCTCTTAAAAGTCTTGTATTCTTTGATTTTTTGTATAGATTTTGGAAGTGCATTATATACCCTCAATGCTGCATACTGTGGATGTTTTTCTCGCAATGTAGAACGGTGAATAGGATAGAAATAAGTATGGACTTGTCTACCTCTATTCCCATTCCTGTATTCATCAAAGTAGTGACTATTCTTTTGGAGAAATAGGAGAAGTCTATAAATATACACGCCATATACAGTCAGTATGTTATTTTGTCTGAATAAAGTCCTGCACGATTCTCTAAATTCCTTTCCTAAAATTGTGCGTAATGCCCACTTCTGTAGGATAAAAATTTTTTCCATATAAGATGACCCCAAAAAATGATGCAATACGACATGACAGACTGGAAATTTGCATAGTAGACAATCTTCATCACATCATATATATATATATATATATATATATATATATATATATATATATATATATATATTATATATATATATATATATATATATATATATATATATATATATATATATATATATATTACATACATAAGTAGAGAAAGAGAGACTTTTGAAATTGGGTTTTTGATGCCAAGCATCCTGAAATGTCATGAAACGAAAAACTATCTTGGGCGTAGGTCCTACTTTGCTAATCGCACCCATTTCAATAAGCAGGTTTTCAAAGTGAAAATTGAATAATGCATGAGAAAAATAATGGTGGATGAAGTTAGCTAAAAATGTATGCAACGACAGGGCTAAGTCAGGAAAACGGCATAATTAAATGTAAGATTAGTAATAAAAGTTTATTAGGACAAATTTGAGCCCTTTTCAACATATCACATCATGTATGATTGTTTATTAAATAAAAATCTCTTGTTTTGTTTATTATTAACGAAAACACGATTAAAACAATAAAAACGGTATTTTAGCAACTTTCCGGTACTTTGCGCAACATATTTGTGACTTTTAGGTAAAAATGGTCACTTGGGTGTTACGTAACGTTTATAGGGGGGGGGTCATGAAAACGTTACGGAGCGTTACATAGGGGGGAGGGAGGGTCAAATATCTTCAAAAATTGCGTTACGTAATACTTGAACGGCCCCTAAAATATAAAACACACGTGAGCATCAAAGCTCCGCATTTTTGTTCTTTCCGACTCACAACCTTAAGTCTATTTGGACGGGCTGTGGACGTAAACAAAATTTCGACGTACGAAATTTCAACCCTCTACCTCAATGAGGAGGAGCTATAGAAGTGTGCAAAACATCAAAAAGCATGAAAGTAGGGAAAAAACTTTATACCATCAAACAAATCCAATTGGAGGGATATGCGTTCATATCATATGCACAAAATTGACACTTTTTATATCTCTCTCTGATCTGAAGAATGGAATATAGAATTAATTGAAAATTTGGTGTCAAGTAAACAGTCTGGTGTTCTCTCATACTAATTCGACTAGGGTTTTCACATTAGAGAACCTTTACTTTTTCGAGGTTATGGTCTCACCGATTCAAAATAAAGGAGGATATTCTACTCACCTTGTTTTCGCTCATCCACAAAGCTCCACTTTGCTGTTTATCAATAACATCCCTCACCTTTCGGTACCAATTATCGGTATTATCATTCAATGTTATTGTGGCACTGAATACATGGCTCCATACCTTATCTAATTTTTGACACTGTTCGAGAAGTTTCTTAGAGCTCTTATGAGCGGACCTAAAGAAAATTATCTAAATAATCAACTCTGTATTCAGCTATATGCAGGTGAAAACTAAAGAGTTAGTGGGGGGCCGTCCATAAATTACGTCACACGTTAAGGGGGTGGGAGGGGGTCGACGAAGTGTGACATTTTGGGATAAGGGGGTCGGAGGGGTCCTAAATTTCGTGATGTCACATTTCAACATCTACTTGGTACGCAGATCATGTACGTGACTCTCAGATTTATTACAAATAGTAAAATGCGAGGTTGTCCCATATTGTGGTGTACGACGATCCAGTCTTTGACGACTATTGCGAGAGGGGTTCTTACCCCGAAGGCAAATTTGCTCCACTATATTACTTCAGTTAGCTTTGGAACTCCGAGCGTCATCACATTTGAAGCAAGTTCCGTATGATCGCTATTGCCCTAGTATCGAAGCGCACTTGTTTAAGCGATGATGTGACATCTGTGGTCTATATTTTGCATCATACAAGACCACTAATCAACACAAGCAATTACATAAGAGGCAACAAGAAGTTTAACCTATCCTGAAGATTCGTCCTCAAAGAATTGCTGCTAGACGTGCCTGAGAACTTCTTTGTGTGGATGCTGACGATGATGCTGTATGGTTAGATGAAAAAGATGTTGACACAACTAATGTTCCTGACATTAACAACTCAAACAAGAACGAAGTGGCTGCTATGCCAGTTATAAATAATTTAAAAGAATGACCCCAAGATTATTAAGTTTGTATCTTTAATTAATATAATCCTTTTAATATTTTTTGTTTTGTTAATTTCTTTAATTAGTATAATTAATTGTTTTTTGTTTTGTTGATGTTAAATTTATTGAAAAATAATTTAAATGTAAATAAAACTGATATCGGAACCGCTGTTTTCATTAATTAATTCATAAATGTAAATTTGCAAAATATGTGACGTCACACTAGGGAGGGGGAGTCTCACAAATGTGACCAACTGTGACAAGGACGGGGGAGGGGCAAGAAATCATGAAATTCGTGTGACGTAATTTATGGATGACCCCTGGTTGGATATAATGGAATGCAATCGATACTCCCAACGAAATGATACTATGAACTACATAAGCTAAATTTTACTAATAAATAAATGAGTCTTATAATAGTCGCTAATGATGTTTAACATCAAACGTCGGTGAAGAGCAACATTTTCGTGAAAATATTAAGTTCCGGTTTTGAAATTTATCAAGTTATTGAAAATATCCTTTTTTTAAATATCAATGAAAAATGCCACACGTTCGAAAAAAAATTTCAAGAAAAGCATATGGCTAGCAGTATTCCCTAGTGGTCACCCATCCAACGCTGCTCGACTTCTGTTATCGAGACGAGTACATGCATTTTCAGCATGCTAAGGTCGCGAGCCTCACATTTTGTCATTTTCACTTTTCTTAAACATCAAATAACTATTGAAAAGTGGATGCCAATAATTTATAACTGATTTATTAATTGATAATTTCAAAATATTATCATTTTCAAGATGAACTATAAACACTGTGAAATCAATAAAAATAGAAATTATACCAAATAAATTTAATTGTGCAAGCTTCTTAGAAATTTATTAAAGCATACACTATGAGTCGAAATAATACACTCAGCAAAAAAAGTATCGCATCACTGAAACTTTTCATCATGCAAAAATATCAGGGACAGGTAGCTATCCATAATGACATTATAATTTAATTGAAAGGTTTTTTTTATTACCAGATGCAATACAGAGCACGAAGTGCCCAAGATAAACCATTTTTATTCCTTTTTAAAGATATTCAGAAAATGATGAAAATTAAATTGAATCGAAATTGAATCGAAATTGAATCAAAATTGAAAATCTGAGTGATTCAGTATCGCGTGTTGCCTCCTCTAGCTCTTCTTACAGCTTCACAACGCCCTGGCATACTTTCAATCAACCTCTGGATATAACCCTCATCCAAATTATTCCATTCTTCAGTTAATGCCTGTTGAAGCTCTTCGAGACTCGCTGGAGTGGCATCTCGTTGTCGGACATTTCTGTAGAGATAGTCCCAGACATGCTCGATAGGGTTCAAGTCGAGGCTGCATGCGGGCCAGTCCAAAACTGGAGTATTCATTTCTTGAAGGTACTCGTTAAGTACCCTTGCGACGTGAGGACGTGCATTATCGTGCATTAGCACAAACTCATCACCAACACGTGGAGCGTAAGGCACGACATGTTCACGCAAAATGTCCCTAATGTACCTTTCAGCAGTCATCGTACCTCTATCCACCAGTACCAACTCTGTGCGGCCCCTCAAAGATATTCCTCCCCAGAACATGATAGACCCTCCTCCAAAATTCGTCGACGGTCTTATATTGCACTGAACGTAGCGCTCACCCTCTCGTCTGTAGACTGGTATTCGTCGATCTGAAGTATACAAACAAAATCTGGACTCGTCCGTGAACAGTATAATATGTCCCCAATCTGCGATGGTCCAATTTTGATGTTCCGTGGCAAATCTCAAACGAACAACACGGTGTCTCCTGGTGAATCGAGGTCGAGTAGCTGCTACTCTGGGTCTCATTCCGGACTGCCTCAAGATGTTTCTTATGGTTTGCGAGCTAACTCGCGTATTTCGGGTAGTGGCCAAATCATATTGAAGCTGTGAAGCAGTGACATGCCTTCGACGCAGGGCCTGAAGTCTCAAAAAACGATTGTCTGCAGGGGTAGTTGCTCTCGGTCGACCTTGTACACTGCTCTTCTCTCAAATCCTCCAAGCTCTCTGTGCCTTGCCACTGCTCGAGATACTGTGCATTGGTTCACACCCAACAAATTCGCGACGACTCTCTGAATTTGTCCATTTTCAACAAGGGTGACTATTCTGACGACTTCATCTCGAGTCAAATTTCGAAGATTGTTTTCGCGACGTGCCATAATGCAATTTCGATTGACAAAACCTCAATTAAACTGAACCTGCCTGCTTTCAAACAACTCTCGAAGTGAACTGATTTAAGGTAAATTTGTAGTTAAAGCATGTTTTCCCGTTTTTCCCTAAAAAAAGATGTCTTATCGGCATTGTCGTCGTGATATTTCTTTTATGTTTTCATTATTTCACTGATAAGAACAGATGGCGGAAGTCGATTGGTTTTTGTAGCAACCGTTAGAAATTTTTCAGGTGATGCGATACTTTTTTTGCAGAGTGTATATTAATAAATTAATAGTACACACTTCTTCTCCCTACCTCCTGTTTTATATTATCCGTCGAATTCACAGAATTTGTTCTACGAAATGCCACTAACGAAATCTAAAATGTTAAACATAAAAACTGACGAATTTTATACTAACTTTGGTAAGCCTTGTCTCTGCTGTTTGATAACCAACTTAGTTTCAGCCTTGAAGAATACAACAATCGGATACATTTGAGCATAGTTCAGTCTTTCTACAGCATTTGGAGTAATATCAAGAAGGGCATGTTTACCAGTTGAAATAACTTCTCTGATGGCCGATAACCTAATTATGTTCGAGGAATTTTTTTGGGACTTATGGTCTTCAACACTGGCATCTTGTTCTGAAAGAAAAATATAAATAATTCTTCGAAAAAGGTTGAAGTATATTGTTGTTCAAGTACGCTATCGAACTCGCAATAAGTATCAGAATCCAAAAAAAGTTTTTCCATGAATCCGATTCATAAAAAAAGATTATTCAAGAGTAACTCATTTTAATTTATTATATTTCAATATAAGCTCTGTGATAATGCAAAATATGTTGCAATAAAAAATAGCAAGCATTGCAGTAATCGCAGTGCGAAACTGAACATAGTTCAAAGATATCAATTGAGTATATACAGTCTAACTTTGGCACTGGATAGCAAGAAACAGTTTTTCGCATTATCGCCCAAATATTACTATCAATTAATTGCGATGAAATAAACAACGCCAAAATTACATACTGTATTAAAGCATTTATTGAAGTTATCGGAAAGTGGCTCCGTAGCTCAATGGTTAGTGTGTTGGACTACTGAACAGAAGGTCGGTGGATAATAATAATAATCTTTATTTCCACTGACTTAATACAAAGTATGGGAAAATGTCAACAAGATGAACAAAAACAATGATAATCGTAAATAAAATAAATATAGGGTCAAAATAAATTTCCCACAATAAGTGAATGTATGTCACAGGACAACACTAAACAGTGAAACTAATCAAAAATTGGACAGACAAAAAATTCCAACAATTTAATAAATTATGGTTAAAATATTCATCGATAGAATAGAACACAATTTTTTTAATAACAATAGTTTGATACTTGTGTTTGAATTTATTATGATTTTTTATCATGCGCTTATGATGATCCGGTAAAGATGGTTATAAATTTTTGTGCCCTCTATGGAATATGCTTGTCCTGAAACCTGCTTCAATCTCAGTGAATGTGTGGACAAATCTTTCTTTCAGAGGAACAGCGGTGTGCCAGTATGAGTGGGAATTTTCCATCAGTTTTAACATACGAAGATACTGAAAATTTCTCGGGCAAGAAGTGCGTCTCGAGATGCCAAACACTGACCTTTGATAATTCTCTTTCTGCACTCACAAACACAGGATTCCACATTTGAGCAATTTCCCCATACCAATAATTCCATACTCCAGGATTCGACGTTTACAGATGACAAAATAAAATAGGATCTAATTTAACTTAGAGATCACCACTCGGTGAATGTTTTAGTATTGACCGGAATTGCAAAATTGCACTGATGCCAGGCCTGCCGCCATAGTGCCAGCACGAATGCCAACGCCGTGCTCGCATAGTGCTCTCAAACTTGAGGTCTATTCATTAAGTAGGCTGTCGAATTTTGACGCCCAATAAACCCACTTCTTCGCTTATTTGAAGGCTTTTTTCATTATGCGGCCCTTTTTACTAATGGACTTTGCTTATCAAGTACAAGGGTGCTAGCAGTTGAAAGAGAGTATATCAAATTCCGTTATTTTGCCTGATTTAGAGATTGAGTCGATTTGTGACGCAATACGTCTGGTCATCTTAGATAGGACACATTAGACGCTTTCTAGTTGCTAGGTCATGCAATAATGGGGTCGAAAGATACTATAACACTAACTGTCATTCAGCGTTAACCAGGACGAATTACCACATTCCTCCATTAAAAGTTATTACATCATTTATCAGCAATATGAACAGAATGGGTCCCATAGTACTGCCCTGCGGCACTCCAGTTACGTCAATGTTGCTTGCCTTGAAAACAAGCGCAGTTCCACCATTCCCGAAGATATGCACTACTCTGAGTTCTATCGGAGAGAAGGGGGATATGATCCTAATCCAGCTCAGAGGCACACCCCTATATAGTTAGCAATATCACATTGGCGCCAAGTAAACACAAACATGTTAATGTTCTGCGGAATTTGTGACACAAAATATACAAAAAAGCTGAAAAAAGCCAATTAAACTGTGATACATGTAGGAAATGGTATACAATATCAAGTGTTTTCGACATTCTTACTCAAAATCAGTGTTGGAAAAACTATTAGAAACAAACAAAAAATAAATGGAATTGTAAAAAGTTGTGAATCGAATCGATCAACCGAAGGAAAAAGTGCTCAATTTTCGAAGTATGACTATAAGTCAAACACTAGATGTTTCAAAAATAGTAAATCAAAAACAAAGTGATAAAAACCTTACATGGATGTTTTTAATAAACTTAATGTTATGGATAAAAAGAAGTGATCTTGATAATTAGAAAATATGAGGGAGACAATTTAAAAATCAATCAAGATTTAAATAAGCAAGTTGATGTTATAAAAAAATGGAATTAAAACGTGTACAAACAAACATAGTTTTGATGCAATAACAGAGTTGATCATGATGCAAATAGCTTTAAACTCAATAACATTACCATAACCTGTTACAAACAAAACATGATTTTTAATAGTCTGGAAAAAAGTTTGTGAAAGACGTTGCTAGGAAAATAAACGTAGATATAAAGGAAGAAGATATTAGCCGGAATATTCATATTGTCAATTCTTGAGTAAGTCGGAAGAAGAAAAAAATCAAGATCTGCTTCGAGTAAACTCTTACAAGCAAAGCAATAACAAAGATCAGTGTTATGAGTTCAAAAAGGAAATACTAAAATAAA